>CM060834.1:34377500-34537500 GCA_030762175.1 Metallyticus violacea | reverse complement strand
CACTACTACTACTGCTACTACTACCACTACTACTACTACTACTACTACTACTACTACTACTACTACTACTGCTACTTCTACTACTACCATTATTGTAAGTACGCACTTGTAATATTAATTTGAAAGTGCCCATCTTAAAAACTGTAAAATATTGTGTAACGATTTTATATTTGTTGAAGAATTACATAACAAAAAACGTATAATGCACAAAATACGTTTTAATAGCTCTAATGGAGCATGTGCTATGTAAAGTATGAAAGTAACAAAAGTAAAAAAAATGAAGTGCTCTCATTTCAAGTGGGGAAAAGAGGACTTTCAGAAATGATAAACTGTTTGGAAAGCTAACAGAGAAATCATGAAGGCCTATAGATCATCTGCTAACTGAACTCAGTGGCTCTTCATTTCTGTAGACAATGTGCTTGCGTTCGAAAGGAAATTGTAGATAGACTGTACAAAATTGATCATACATTTTACAGAATCATCAAATAGACTCTCCGGTCACAATTCAAGAGTTGGAAAACTCCATTAAACAAAGCACCATTTGATTAAGCTCATCAGTTTATATAGGTACTAATTTTATAGAAAATAGCGTTTTCTATAGCATGGCGGAAACCATGTGCTTGTTTTGTACGTCAAAATGGCCTAATTAGGAATGCTGTAAATGGGTATTTTCTTTATGATCAACCCTGTACTTTAACGCCTGCTACTGAGAACACCAGAGACTGAGAGTGAGTCAGAAGTGCCGCTACGCTTGTCAATAAACTCGTTTCCAATAGTTGATAAAGTTGCCTAGTTTCCAATTTAGCAAGTTGTTTTGCTTCTAGCTCGTTGTTGGTTCCAACAAACTTAAAAATGTTGTTTACAATCATTTGTAAAGCTCTCTTCATTACAAGAGACTTAAAATTGTTTTCTTCTTTACAATACTTCATAAAGTTCATTGTTCATTACTTTTTTTAATTTCCTGTAGTGTATCACCTTTCTGCCATTTTTTTCTCTAAGCTATGTATTAAAGCATTAGCTATTTACACAATTACTGAATTCTTGTACTAACCAGTAAGCACTGCTTAGCATTAACATATTAGTTACTATAGGAGAATATTGAGCATCAGGTCTGCATCAAGGCCTGCTCTCTCCAACTGGGAGAGATGTACTTTCTGGATTCATGAGTATTTCACTGATTGGCGGCACATGAATTATGCGTTTCCAATTCTATCACTTCCACTCGAATTCTCTAGTATATATAAATGCACAGTTTATAAAATAGTTAATGAAATTTAATTTTGTAGTATAATTTCCGTGAATGTTACACAGTTAGGTTCTTAGAACAACTTTGTGTTGTGACAGCCCTCGCAAGCGATGAATTTCGTCTCAAATTCCTGCTGCTTGCTCATCATCACGACTCTCTAGAGGGAATTGTACAGCCGTTCCTTGTGAAGTCAGTGATTCCTGCCACTCTCGACTGTCAGCAGGATTCCCAGAACCCAGTCACGAGGAGACAACTGAATCCGGACCCAAATGCTCAGTGGAAGCCAGCCACTCTTTGATTTCGTATAGGCCTGAGGTAACTTATTTGGTTGTTTAAAATTCTAACACCCGTTTTTGCGGAAATTTCTTCACTTCGTTCAAGAGTATTTGGTATTTAATATAAATGGATAATATGTTAGGTATGAATTCTTTTAGATTTGAGTGAACACAAGTTTTGTTTGGATGCATTTGTCGTATCCTCCTTATTAGGTAAATATCAATATCTTTCTTTATTTGTGTAGTCCTGTCTTTTGTTGTAAGTTCTTGAATGTCGACACCAGTATATTTATATTTAACTCCGGGGGTTTGCTTTAGTTCTTTCAGGATTATTAATAAATCTAATCACATTCTTTACTTGTTTGGTGTAAATTCTTAAAGAAACCTTCGTCTTCGTTATGTGTTTTAAACAAGGAGTATAGGATTATGGATAAAGTGCTGCCGTCGAGTACTATTACATACTACTCACTCTAAATGAGCAGTAGCTAGGAAAAATACGCAGCCAAACGTGTTGTGGCGCATGATCAATGGAATAAATATTGAAAAATATATTTTAGAAAGAAGGGAATCGTTCCAAGCCAAATTTTACGATGCCTCTCCGGCATTTGTAGCGATGAATAGTGAAGAAATCTCAGTGAGAAATGGCGGTCCTGGCGGAATTTGAATCCAATACCTCCCGTACAGGAATGCGTGCTTTAACAACCTCGGCTACTTGTGTCTGTCGAAAAGCTGTAGGGTTAATGACTTTTCATTGTTTAAATGTAAACTTTGATGTTTATAACAGTAAACATTATAAAAATATAACTGGTTTCTTTATAGTTTTTCAATAAATGCAGTTATTAACTGATGAGGGATTGAAGGTAATTTAAATTATTTGTTCCAAGCTTCAGGGAATCCATAATATACGCCATTTCTTAAACAATTTGTTCCTACAGTTCAGATCTCAAATTATCACAAGCAATGTTACCAGAGAGACAGCACGACAACAAGAATCAATATGTCGGTCCTGGTGGTATAGTGGTTACCATACTTGCCTCCTAAACCCAAGATCGCGGGTTCGAACCTGGCCAGGACCGATGGATGTTTTCGGGGCGTAAAAATTCTAAATATGGCTTCCTTCGGAAGGGAAGTAAAGCCGTGGGTCCCGTGTCGTACATTTACGGCACGAAAAAGAACCTCAAGCCTGAAAGAGAGGCCTCTGAGCAAAATTTGTCGGCCGTTTCACGCCCTGAGTTGAATGGGACGCTGATGACCTGAGATGTTAAAGAGCGTCCATAAATAAATCATTCAAAAAAAAAAGTGTTATCTATAGTGCTTTTGTTTAAAAACTATAACTTAAGAAAGACATATCAAAGCTTATAAAATTCGAAGAGATGTTATGGAATATTACGACTATAAATAGTGCAGTTCTGCAACAGGAATGTAGTTAGAAAGTGGATCACACAACTGCCAAACGATATCGGGAAATAGAAGCGAATAGGCGTTTGAATAACCATTCTCTATGTAATTGATATGCCTTTAAGTTACTGGTTTTTCGAATAATGAAGATGATCAGAAATTAAATAATGCTGCAAAGCAGTGTCAGAAATACAAGTTTTATCCGAAAGCATTTATGTCTATATCTATCTATGAATGCATTCTAAAACTTCCTTTTTTCCATATGATTGATGTAGATTAGGGTTTTTGATGAACGTGATTACGAACGACTTTTCTGCAAAATAGTTTTTGCTTATTATTTGTCTCTGAGCTGTAAGTACGGTTTAATAGCTGTTTTAAAAGTAATAATTGAATATCCATTTTTCCATCCTTTACTTCACCATTGTGCAGCTGTTCATGTCAGTTTGTGTTTTATCACAGACGGGAGGAAGAAGTGCACGTAGCCTGGTCAGCTGCACGCCAGATCAATGATGCCAACCATATGCAGGTCATGACCTCTCTTAGAATTTACCGTTAGGCATGTCGTGTCTAGTTGATGTGTTAGGATACCTTGAATTTGAATGTGATTAGGTTTAAGTATCTAATGGACTTTTTTCCTGATTTGTAGTAAATAAATATCAGATATGGAGATATGTTGAAACAAAATGAAAACTTTCGAAACTATTGTTAACTTTAAAAAACAGTGGAGGAATATACTTTTAGGTTTTTTTGTTTTGTGTTAATTAATTGTTTACTATTGTTGTGATTTCTTCCTATTACTTATTGCTACTTTTAGCAAGTTCCTTGAAGCATTAATGCCTACAACTTTAGGAAAGTAATGAGACAATAATACCCCAGGTTTTGTCTTTAAAAGGTTTTTGTACGAAATATCAAGAAAGAAAATAAATTAAGTCCTACACAATGATCTTAAATGTATTTATTAAAATTCATTAAGCACACAATTTTATACCCCATTAAGAATTATTTATAAGTTGAAGTAATAAAACGAGTGATGACATTAAAACGATTATTACAATAAACAAGCGCATTTATATTTTCCTTTACACAATTTAAATTTAACATCAAAGAAAACGAATTTGACATTAAATTTTTAAACGAATAAGACAAAATAAATTACACAAAAAACTTACCCCAAAACACGGCAAAATGAATTGAATCAGCTGGTCGAAATAGGAACTAAGTCATTTCCCCCCCCCCCCTCCTGTTTCGTTTTTATAAGTATTCCAATTCATTCCAGCTAGTTGCATCTTCCAATTATGTCTAATATGTTTTAATTGAGTACATTAATCACTCTATTTTCATCAGAGGAAAAAGAAAATATAGCATTGACACAATTAGTTTCTTTTTTAAGGTAGAAAGTACATACAGAATGATCCATGTCATTTTTTTCTTATATGGACTCTTAAAGACAATGACTTTTTTAAACTCATTGTAGGAAACGGCATTCATAAGGAAAACTTAAATCAGTCCCAGTGACTTCGAGGGGTAACTTCAGAATTTAAATGATAAAATGGTATACATTTTAGATATTTAGACATCCCTCAACAAATTTAGCAAGATTTGTTTAATTTTTCAAAATTAAATCAGTTATTTCACTTAATACAGCTTGTGAACCCGAAAAGAAACAATGTAAAAGAAAGAATAATACAAGATGCTGGTAACTATCAGGAATGAACTACTTACCTCTTGGATAATGTTTCTGTAAGTGTATGGGAAAAAGTGTGGCACCAACAAGAAGGAGCACCGCCACACTTCGCAAGATGCACACGTGAATTATTAAATCACAAATTCCACGACTACCTAATGGTTTGGACGTACTGGACTGTTGAGTGGCCTTCCCTGTCACTTGACCTTACACTTTTAATTGCTTTTTGTGATCTAGTTAAACAAAAAGTCAAGTCGGCCACAAAAGTCAATATGAAACATCGAATGCTGGAAGCTTGTGGCACTATCATTCCATTAATGTCAGGAAATGTTACAGAAAATCTGCGGAAAAGAGTTGCTTAAGGTTTAGATGTTTATGGAGCTTACTTTGAGCATTTAATAAAATTGTATAAACTAATGGCTTGGCTTATTAATATTTTTCATTTATTTGTTAATCTGAATTATCTTTTTACGCCCTATAACTTCTAAAGATTCATTTTGAAAAAAAAAATTATAACAAAAGTTTCTTAATTTATTGAGGACTATTTAAACATGTAAAAATATGTTTTTGTTCCATTTGAAATTTTGGAATTACTTCACTTGAGCTTTTTCCATTGCTCTATTGAAAACCCCTAGCTGAAATAAATTTAGAAAAAGTTAACATTTTTTGGTTCATTTAAAACATATTGGCTTGTGACACTTCATATGGATCATCTTGTATGTATACAACTATAGCAAACATTGACATACTAATATTATGCTGTTGGCCGCTCTCAAACTAATGTTTATGAAGAACAAGAGGCCTCAAATTAATGTTTATGAAGAACAAGAGGCCAAAATAAAAAATAAAAAAAAATTAATATTTCTGACCACAGCAGGACAGTACAAGCAGAAGTTATACAAAAAAACGAAGAAGTGGCGGGAGATTATACACTTTATTGAAGAAATTTGAAAAAAAAAAAAAAAATAAACATAGAGACATGACTAGGACAGCATTTGATTCTACGCAGAATTTAGTTTTACAAAATATCCACGTGCAGGAACACATTACTTTAGTCAACTTTGGTTAACCGTTTCCGTATTTATAATGATAAAAGTGTGGCAGTGTACGATGTATGCAAACCTTCTCTACCGAAAGTTGATATAAACTGTCAACAAACACCTTATCCTTCCGCTCTTAAGTTGGGGCGGAGCGGCGGGGATAAGACACTATCACTGGAAATGTACTGAGGTGGAGAGAGTTAGACGTGTACATTGAAGCAAATGCTTTTCTCTTAGTCTTATAAGGCCACAGTGTCTTATAATCAGTGCAACAGTTTCATATACAATTAAAAATAATTATTGCTTGAAAACCCTCTTACATGTGTTTATTGCTCCTTTTATTTATTTATAACCGAGATAGCAGGCTGAACTTAGCGAAGGAAGAGTAATAAGGCGTTTGTGCTGTGATCAACAAACGCGTGCAATTGTTACATCGCATATCAGCTTTTATTACGAAGGTAAGGTGGGGACAGCGATTCCATCCCTTCTTGTATGACTACTGCAAGATACATTCGAATTAATGTGTGATTTTTATTTTCTCCCGGTGCTTAGTAGTGAAGAGATGTTGTTTGGCGACATTCTTTCTCTCATTTTCCCAGAGTGTTCCGCTATATCTCTTGCTGATTTCTGTATTACTTGCTTCATCATTTCTCTTTGCACTTTCTGGGATATGTTTGTAGCTATTGACTTTTGTTTTGCAGTGTTATTTTGAATAGTTTCTTGTTTATGTTCTCAGGTTGGAAGAACAGTGTGGATTCGTAAAGGGAGATGTTGTATTGATGCCATTTTTACAATAAAACAAATGACGGAGAAACGAATAGAATACAATTTACTATTATACCTCCTTTTTCGAAAGTGCGTAAAAGCATATGATAAAAAATAAATAGATGCTAAACTATGGAATATATTAGAAGAGTGTAAGATATCACCTGGCTTAATTAATGCAATAAAGTCTTTATACTACCAAACAGAAATCAAAATTGGTAAAAATAGGGTTACAACAAGGCTGTGAACTCTCTCTATTGTTTGATATTTATATAAATAGAAATTTGAAGAGTGGAAATTAAAGGAGCCAAATGGTATATGCTCATACGCAGAAAGAAATAAGAATATTAAAACTATATTATTTTGGATGATTAGGTCCTGTTGGCTAGTACAGAAGACGACCTCCAATATAATGTAACAAAATTAAATAAAATTCCAAAATGATGTAATAATAAGATATTTTGTAACAAATAAAAATATTGGCAAAGAAGGGCAAATCATGAGGAGAGCAAAAACAGTGATTGATGAACAATGTAGAACAGGTGCCAACCTTTAAATGCTTCGGCAGTTCTGCTGTTGTGCTTAAGTTTTATTAAATATGTTATATTTTCGATACGTAAAGATAATAATTATCTTATAACCGATAGAAACATAAAAATTTCAATAAACATGTACAATACTTGCTTGTAGACCAAAAATATACTGTACCATCATTGTAGGACTTGATTTTCCACTTTATTTCTTACTATTGTAACAGTAAACCTAACTCATACTTAGAAAAAATAACATTTAGTACATCTACGGGTGCATTAGAAAAATAATCTAACAAGGGGATCGAAGTTTGCAATATATTAGCAATTAAAACTTCTGATGTCAATTGCACGTAAACATGAAGTTATTTTTGCAAAGTGCTTTAAAATAACACAAGTAGAAATGTAACAAATAATATTATCCTCCAAGAGCCGTTTTAGGCTTTTAGGCCCAGTAGATTCGCTTTTTTTTTTTTTTTTTTTTTTTTTTTTTTTGCTTATTTATTGTGAAAGTGATAAATATTTTAAAACATACTGTAGAAATTGCAAATAATAATACCCATCTTTTACAGTGTGACCTGCTATGTATTTAATGTTAAAATATGTCAATAATGCAGTTGAAGAGTGGAAGAGTGAATATTCCAGGCCCATCAAGCCTGTCAGAAACATGGCGGACCTCTGAGGTTTGTCATTATCATTGGCGTTCAGAGATTTCCACCGACGGCTCCATAACGTTCATAATGCTCTCTTTGAATATCGGAGCGTGCCTGATTCTATCACAGACATATGCTGTGTGCCCTTGATAACAAATTCCCCCTCAAACTGTGATATGATACAACTTCCTGGGCAAATCTCTGTTATTGTGCGCCCCGGTTAGGACAGCTGTCAAACTTTAGACCAAATCGGGACTCATCGTTAAAGCGTTCTTCTCTTCTCTTCTTGCAAATGCTATCTCTGTTGCTGGTGCGAAGCACTGGGTATAATGCGTTTGAAAGATATTTATGACTTGAGTAACGGTCGACATGTAGTGTAGCGACTGAATCATTAAAAAAGTGGTTTACTTGGTCTACCACTTCTAGGCCATTCTTGCACCTCGCCAGTTTCTCTTCCAATTTTGGGAAGTCTAAATACTGTTTACATTTAGAGACACTCAATGCACTTATTAGATCTTGCTTCCAGTTTCAAATTACACGAACTTTATTCCACGTCTCTTTAGTTAGCATAAGCGAAACTTAGCCTATATATTTAAGTTCATACTTAAACACCTCCATGGGTGGCAGCGGTTGTTAAGGCGCGGTCTCATCTGGGATTCGAATCCTGCCAGTACCGTCCACTCTGACTGAGGTTTTTACCAGATTTTTCCTTAGTCCTCATAAATGGCAAATGCCGGGGAAGTACCTTGAACTAAGGCCTGGAACATTTCCTTCCTTAAAAATTTTCTTTCCCAATTTATCATTTCTTCTCGCGTATCATCAGTGTCCACCGCCCGTGGTACCTCAGTAGTAAAAGAAAAAGAAAAAATCAGTACTTAATTATTTAGTTCTGATTCCTTATTAAAGTATCTAGTAAATGCATGAGTAAAATTGATAAATGTGAAATGGTGAGAAAATTGCTAACAATTCACAGTTTAATAATAAATATAAGTTTGGAAACAAAGATAGTATTGGGAATGAGTGAAATAAAAATATTTAATAGGTTAAAACCTATATGTCCGAGCCCTAATAGTTTTATAAGTAAGGCAATACAATAAATTAAAGCGTTGAATTCTGAATTTTCTACAATTTTGCTATATTAAGAAGGTGTTCTCGTGTTTGTAAGTAAAGTTTGTGGTTGTCAGAGACTTGGAACAATGCCAAATTCCGCCGTTGAGTTTTAAAACGGAATAAAACATTATGTCTATAAACTCACAAATAATAATTTTGTATTAAACTATTAAAGCTTACACTCAAATCAAACACAACTACTTATCAAGACAACAAATATCCTTCTTCCACGCAAATGTGGAAATGTAGATCTAACGTACGATATTTCTGCACTCAGCTTACGTCACACATCCGAAAGCGGCTTTTCTATTATCTCCTATAACGACATTGACCTCTCGGACCAATGCCGGAACATCATCGCCCTATAGTAAATTATTTGAATGTCTATTGCCTTAAAATAACAATTTAAATTAATAAAAATGGCATACATACACTTTTACTTTTCACGCTATTTTTTCTCGCTCAAGCACAGAGATGAAGTTTTCATAGAAATGATAATTGCTGTAGAAGATGGTTGCACAAGGCACAGGATATTCTGCCTCTCTCACAAATAGCTTTTATTCCCGCAATAGATGACTCCCAAGTGGAAACATATCACATGGGAGCTTTATACATATTTACAGAGGTTTAATACATTAAGCAATAGTCTGAAAACGATTGTGCTTTATATGTGCTCTCTAAAGTACTTTTTTGAAGTATTTTTATTATTTTTTAAAATAGTAACTTGCTATTAACGGGCATCTTATAAAATATTTTATTTTTATATCTGAGTCTAAATGTGTAAAATTATATCTTCAGTATAGTGTATTAATTCGTTATGATTTTCTAATACGTAAACCAGATAGGCATAATTTAACTAATATACCTTTTATTTTGATTTAGTATGAACAAAGGCTGCCAAAGTCAATGAGATTACGAAACTTTGTGAAACGACCAGTGGAACGTTGTGATTATTTCATAAACGTTTTTGAGAGATTTTTTATAAACTAGACAGGTAAACACATAAAGATTAAGGCAGTGAAGTATGCAATAATTACTTATTTTGTGCTAAATAATCCGATGTTAATGTCATGTAAATATGTAATTACGTTTCCAGGTTTTTTTTTTCGGTTCAGTAATAGATATATAAATATTATATTTAGTTAACAAAATAAATAGTTTTATAGCTCTCATATTTATATTTATTTTATAATGCCTAACTGTTTAGTTAAAAAGGATGCAAGTCTGCTGCTTTGAAACATTTTTAATAGTGTTTAACGCCTGTTTTTACTACTGAGGCACCACAGGCGGTGTGCACTGATGATACATGAGATGAAATGATAAGGAAGGAAATGTTCCAGGCCTAATTTTAGGGTACTTCCCGGACATTTGCCAGTAATGAGCACTGAGGAAAACCTGGAATAAACCCCAATCAGGGAGGACGGTCCTGGCAGAATTCGAACCCCAGACCTCCCTCACACGGGTCCGCGCCTTAACGACCTCGGTCACTCGTGGCGGTCTTTGAAACATAAGTTGAAACTTTCTATATTCTCTGGAAAAATATTTTAATTGAATATATGTACATAAATTCAAGTATACAAAGACAAAAATGTATTTAGGACATATATTGCACGTTATTATTTATGCCTTTTTGTTGATATCTTTAAACATTGCTTAAATGACTACTTCCACTTTAGAACTCAGTGCCTCAAGTCTGCTATTGCATACAATTCCATCAAATCAATGTTATCAATATTTTTCTATATGTAACATGCCTAAAATTTTACAACCTCCAGCTCCAAAAAGCAATAAATGTAGTTTTAAATAATGATATATCACTTTAAGCTTCAAATCTAATTAATTGCGTAGACCATCTCATGAAATATTTATTACATACGGAAAAGTAAATTGAAAATACAATATAAGAGCTGTAAATTTAATGTAACTGACGACACACCAGCGGTGTCTCTTGAATCCTTGCTAAAATCACAGTTTTCGCCGTTTCCTCTTCAGCAATAATGAAAAAATAGTTCGCCTGCTCTAGGGCTGCAGTCGCGACAAAGTTTCAAAGCCCTCAGGTCTTGCATTGGGTTCAGCCGCAAAACAATGGAATGCCGCCACAGCATGACGCCCCTAGCGGCTTTGGACCATACCAGTCTCATTGCTACCCTCAAAAGTGAACGTGAAACTGCAACTAATATTGTTTGTGATTTCTGGTATTTTATTTGTACCCTCTAATTGCTTTTCGTAGCTTAATACAGATGTAATGTAATAAATGTTTGTCTTCGGTTTAATGTAGGTAGAAATATGAAGGACGTTTTAGTTTTATTTGCGAAAATGCTAATTAAAAGTGTAAATTTCATTTCTGAGCAGTCTGTTACTATATCCTCAATTATATGCAAGGTTTTATTTGCAAAGTACCAATTACAATAAGCCTTTTGCAGCATTATGTTGTATAACTTTTCGAAACACCCTGAATTCTGCCTGAAACCTCTACAAATATAAATCGTCATTAATATGATAGGTTAAAAATCTGGTTTTGGTCTTTGGGTTTTAGACCGATATTTCATGAAATAGTTCCCAAATGTGTTCAATAAAAGATATTTCTAAAATACATCACATAACTTTAGGAATTAGTCCATATATTGTCAATAAGCACTTAATTATGATAAAAATTTCTAAAGTGTAATTTTTGAACAAGTGTGAAGTTAAGACATGAGTCTGTAAAACTAATTATAGCAATGTGCATCATGCAATGCTTATTTATTCCGCACAAAATATGTATTAAATAAATTATCAAGATGGAAAAGTTATAAGATTCCGATTTTATGATCACCAAAATCGGCTATCATCAAGTCAGCCTTTAGATTGTGATTTTTAAACTCAGAACCATTATCCATCGTATTCATGTAATATACAGTTTCATTCATGATTAAATAAATTTTCAAGGCCATTTAAATGGATATAATAAACTAGCCGGTGAGGCAATATGAATACTATATCCGTTGGCTGTAATTTCCAGATTTGATGCCACAAAAATCCAAGGAATCCACTTACTGCATAATACAATGTAACATTGTCACGGCCAACAGTAGAGCTACTAAATACCGTTCTTTAATGCTTTTTAATAAGCTCATAATCATTAAGCTTATTTAGGGGACTAGTTTCCCCGGTTTTATCTATAAAAACCCTACCCATCCCTCACGAGAATTAAATGGGGGAAAGGAATTAATAGACCGAAAATATTAAACCCTTTTAAATCCGTTAGATTATTTAATTAACATCATTTATAGACTTCTAACCTTGTGTTGTCCATCGTAAAGGTGACCATCTCGGAACAGAAGGTACAGCGTTTACTCTCTTCAAACTTCAGAGTTCTTCTCACTAGAAACCATTAAAAAACTACGTATTTCCATTCTGCGCATGCGCAAAGCTAATGCTTCCCCACCTTCAAACCTTCAACCATTACTAGGAACTCCAAGCACTTATATACTACAATATGCTAGCCCACCGCCATATTGTCAAACCACATATGTCATAATTTTCAAAAACGAATTCTGAGTGATTTCATTTTAATGTAATAATCTTAAATATGAAACTTCCCCTTCATATTTCATTGTGAAGAACTAGTCTAAAAATATTTCATTTGAACAAACGGCCTTGGAAATGACACATGTGAGGTTAGGCCGGTGGATGTGTTGACACAAAAAGCATCCCCCTTGTCGAAGACAAAAGAAATAGTTGCAAGGTTGAGACATTCTAAAACAACTATACTTCACATCCTTCATCAACTATTCATAAAGTCAAAACAGAATGGGTGTTCCGGAATCCTTCAGCAGTTCAGTTCCAAGTGCGCGTGGAATGTTGTCAAGTTTTTGACCGTTGCTATGTTAACGTAAGGGCAGTATTGTAGTTCATTTTCAGCGGATGACCCTCTTTCAAAAAGAGAATCAGTGAAGTGGTGGAAGTGTAAAGCACCTCCTAGAAATGTTATGGTCACATAATCGAAGAAGAAGACCAGGACGACAGTGTTTTGGGATCGCAAAGGCATTTTGACGACAGGCTTTAAAGAAAGGAATGCATCGGTGACTGGGAAATACTTCAGATTTGCAGTGCCATCAAGGACAAAAGGCATGAAATGCTGAGTCGAAAAGAGCGTAAGCTGCACAATGCACCAGTCCACGTGGCTGCTGTGAACACAGGTGACTTCCAGGAGTTGGATCATTCACCATACACCCAAGATCTTGCACCCAGACTATAGCTTTTTTAAAAACTGAAATATGACCTTGAGGGTAGACATTTATGGTCGATAATGATTGAAGGATGCTGTTTTCCAGCATTTTATAGACAACGCTTCGATCTATTGTTTTTGAGGGGATTAAAACACTAATCCAGAGATGCGAAAAATTAATTGATGTAAAAGGAGATTATTTAAAATAATGCCTGTATTTTAATTCTATCATCTATTAACATGGTCAGGTCTGAAACTTGTGAATCGCACCTCGTAACTAGGACAAGGCTGATTTTGAAATTAACTTCTATTTTTATAATACTTTGAAGCATATTTCCTACTCCTTAGAAGCTCATTCATGCATCCTTCCTTTCCTCCTGTCTAAATACGTGAAACAGGAGCTGGGTACACTAAGTGAAGTCCTCACTTATTAGCGTAACTTCAAAAATGAATATAAAATCCAAATTGTGACCTTTTTAATTAATGAAATAAGTTATGCCATAGCTGTGTGGTATTAGGGGAACAAAATTAGAATTCTTGCATTCTACAACTATTATAAAAGTTAAATTATATTTTAGAATTGTTATCATTATTATTTACATTAAAGTTTGTTTTTTTGTTTTTTTTTCCCTAAAATGACTTCATGGGCACAACTGCAATAGCTTCTTCGTTCCTTCGGAAGTTACTAAAGCAAGGGACATCGTCTTGTTTAAATATTTTCTAGTCAGTCCATATACTTAATAAAATACTTCTTCATAGTTTCCTTTTACTCGGCGTTTATGTTTTGAGCCCCAATCAGTAGCACCGCCACGTGAATATTCAATCACATCGAAAGTTCTATAGCCGCCAATGCAGTCAGAGAATCCTGTATTTATATAAAGAATCTCTGAAATTACTTTCGCTACATTTAACAAACAATGTTTAATTAGAGTCGAGAAACTCTTGCTTGTTTACTGTAGCTGGCGCCCACAGCAAACTCAATTCACAAACGAGCTAGCTGGTCTTACTGTATTATTCATCAGAATCCGTATAAAGTGATAAAGCGTACTGAGAAAATGTTAATTAATTGAGAGGAAAGACTTCGCAGCTATAACGTATTCTTTTTATCCTTTTTTAAGAGCTTAAGAGAAACTTGATTACCAATAAGAAAACTAAATAGCGAGCGATATTAGGTAAATGAAGAGACTTGGAAGCCGAAGGCAGCGTTGGACTGCACTAAATTAATGTTGAGAATGAAACACAAAGCCAAAGCAGTAAAACACGTCTTGGTTCCATGATTTGAATAAAACAAAACCTACTAGCGAGCCCTGCTATTTCAAATGCCAACAAACGGTGTTTTAATCTTCTGACCATAGTAGTAGTTGCATAAAGACTAGGGTATCCTTGAGAATTAGAGGTAGAGAAGTGTTTACCTAAAGCTGCGACAGGCCTTCATACCCCACGTTTCTGAGAGGTTTTTTTTATTTGTTTATTTAAGGACGCTCTTTAACACCTCGGGTCATCAGCGTCCCATTCTATTCAGGGCGTGAAACGGTCGACAAATTTTGGTCAGAGGCCTCTTTTTTTAGGCTTGAGGTACTTTTTTGTGCCGTAAATGTACGACACGGGACCCACGACTTTACTTCCCTTCCGAAGGAAGCCATACTTACAATTTTACGCCCGAAAAAAATCCATCGATTCTGGCCGGGTTCGAACCCGTGACCTTGGGTTTAGAAGACAAGTATGGTTACCACTACACCACCAGGACCGACTGCCTGAGAGTGAATGTGTGTGTGTGTGTATATATATATATAAAGTTAATGGTAATCATTATTAAATGTTTTATATATCACCAGGAAAATGTATTTAGGCTACCTGGTCACGTATCCTTTCTGGCCCCGAGCAAAATGCTGCCTGTTGTCACAAAGCTAACAACTAAGTATATGAAGGTGTGCAGCATGATCGGAACAATAGGTCTTTTGTATTCTCACTTGCTGAAGATGCTGCGAAGTTCGTTAAAAGTACCACGGTAGCAAGTGTTGGCGAGAATAGTCTCCTTTCACTTTGACATTGGATGATCACGAACTCGCCAATCATAGTCCAAAGGGTTGAAATGTTTAAAGTGAGTGTATATGGGAGTATGAGAGCTCATGAATAATATTTGAATATTTTGAAGGCTCAGCGAGCCGTAAGCTCCCTCCTGTGGACCCCTTGAGCTCTCAGGATCACGTGGAGATACTTTGGAATTAGTATTAAGGGGGAAACTTCCTTGCCAAGGCAATACAGTTTATGCAGTTTTTGGGTAGTGAAGCACGCAGTTATGAGACGCAGAGATGGACGTTTCACACAACTAGATGTAGTTTCGACTACAGTTTAGGCAGCGTCACGGTTATGCGAACTTTAGCTCAGTTCGGCGAAGCCCGCTGATATCGTCAAAGAGGTAACGAACCAGGCCGTCAACAAAATATGGTGTGAATAAATAATTTTACGCGTTCAACGAGGTCTGTCGTGTGATTTACACCATTTCCTTTCCCTTCCTCTTCCTTGTGACCACAAGGGCACAAAAAGGCGATTTCAGGCTCGTGAAAGACCCGGAGTACGAAGTGGGACCCTCGGGTAGATGCTCTGCCAGATATTATTACATCTCACCAACATCGTCGACATACCTTATAGAAAGCACTTCGAACGAGACCCAATAAAGCTAGAACCGCAAAGCAACTGTCAAATGATAATATAGTGAGATTATTTGAGTTCTTGGCCGCCTGAGCTTACTGCAGAAGTACGGCCGCCGCAACTGGAAAAGGGGAGATAGAATATCCCCTCATAATGTCAGTATTTTTAATTTAGCATTCATATTTTTACTGAAATCATAAAACTATACTACATTTAAAACTGATAATAATAAAACGCATCTGTGTTCCCTTTAACAGCATTACATTGCCGGCTTCTGTGTAGGTAATCTATGTATTTCATCTAAGTTTTCTTCCGTAAGAACTGTGTGTTTATTAGTTGGTTTCTTGTCTTTGACAGACCCTGTCTGTCGTATAACTTTTTAACAAGTTAGCGAATAGATTTCGCATTTGTAGATATACGTATAAATTTGTTCAAGACTGTTTATGTAATGACATAACTAACGAAAAACAATTAGCACACAATTAACATACAATAAAAGCACCTAGTAAATACGTGAACGCACAATCACCCATTGATAGCCCTCCTCTAACTACAGCCTGCTACGTGTACATGCTTTATACGGCCTTGACGGCTGGATTTTCCGACTAAGCAGTCGCATTCTGCCGGTTATAATGTGTTGTTAATAAATTATTTAAAAATCCGATTCATATTTAATTCAATCTGCACGAAATGTGTCGATAATGCACTTTAGATTGAACGACCACAATTATGGAACCAACTGTGTGAGTGCTTTAAAGCTAGGCATTCTTGTTGTGAAGAGAAGGCAATAACTTAAATTAGAAAGTGTTTAATTTATGATTTTGTTGTAAAAATATTTTTATCGTTTCATAAGAATAGAACAGTGTAATGTGACATTTCTAGGAAAGAATTTCAAAAATTTATTAGTATTTTGATAATCTATTTTAACTTTACTATGGCTTCATCATCACCTTCTTAAAGGTAGACCAAAATACATGTTTCTACTCTGTAAGAATGCATTCTAAATATTGTCCAGCAGTCTGTGTTATAAAGTTCATTTCAGATGATTTTTTTCTCTTCTTCTTTATCGCTAGTATTAATTGCGTTGCACTCGCAGCCGCAATGTTAGGAACATTTGATTTCTAAGATTTTAAATTAGAATATTTCCTAATTTTATTTTTAAAATTTATGCACAACTTCGTATATTTTCATCATTTTATTAAAATATGTTTAACAATAATATAAAAATAAAAAGGCGTAAAAGCGGTGTCACACACACACACACACACACACACACATACCCAGTTGGATTTGCTCAATTTTTCCCAATACTTTCCTCCGTCAGCCTTCAGTATAATTGAAAGAATGGAAATATCTTATTTTATAATGTTTTACTTTGGCACCTTTTTTCTATTATCTACTTTATCATTCTGCGCATATTCTGCATTCGGAAACATACCAAACGCAGAATTGTAGGTCTGTTATGGCAATTATATAAGCATATTAATTAGGAATTTTAAAAAAAAATGTATATTTTCAAATTTCTATTTTAAGATATAATATATAAAGCCATTTCATTTAGATATACACATTTGTGATATATCTCAATGTTAATAATGAATTACAGAGAAGGAATTTTACACCGAGCTTGTTGGTAGAACTGGAAACACCTAAGCGAGCGAGCAACAGATTTCAGCCCCGTACTCTGCAGCCAATCGATGTTCAATATCGGTCTGACTTGTGTTGGCTAGACCGCCCCTGTCGCTGGAAGGCTTTCAGCTCGTGTGTGAGGAAGAAGCAGACCGCATCTCGACACGCTGCTTCATCGTGGAGTGAAAGAAAAGCTCCCGTCGATTATTTCGAAACACGCAGATGGGACCAGGCTGCAGGAAACTTCCAGCACGCCATTGCTTTATAGCCTACTCCAAGGAAAGCAGGTCATGCTTAAGAGTGAATGTAGATAATGGTGTACCCTTACAGTGAAGCTGCCTTCTTAATTTTCTAATAATGTTTTTGATACTACATTAGAAAATTATTATTCAAAGGTTTTATTACTAAAAAGTACAAAATTATATATTGTTTTTAGGTAGTATTGTCTTCTGAACAGATCTGATTGTGTTATATTAAGCATCCGTTTCTTTGGCCCTCGCTTGATACAGGAGAGTAGTCCCGGCAGCCGGCAGCCTAGGCCCCGCTACGATTCCGCTGAACGTCCGTGAGTCGCGGTATTATAGGCGATCGGCAAAACAGAATAGTTATGTAACATTCTTAAATCAAGAACACGCGACATATCATTTATGAACAGGGCTCAATAAATAGAATAGTTTAATAATATATAAACATTGAGGTGCCTAAATGCTCACGTCTAAAGAAGATGTAGTTAGCGTTCACAGTTCGCTACAAGATATGCATTGAATCTCATAAGTTAGTAAAGGGGAAATGTCTTTCCAGAAATTTACAAAAAAAAAAAAAAAAAAAAAAAAAAAATGTATAAATTAAATCGACAAACATTGGCGGACCTCAAAACCCGAAATGTTGGTTGAAGAACTTCCAATATTTGGGAATAAAATTTGGATCTTTATTGAGAAGAAAACAAACCAAAGAAAAAGTATTTTTAAATGTTGGTAGTTCCCTTATTTAGCATTGTGTGGATATTATGTTTTAAAAAATAATTCTTCCTATTTTCTCTCTAATATCAATAATATTCATTTAGGGGCATCGTTGGTTATGGATAAAGTGGCACAAATCACATCTGTTACAAAGTTATTGCAGAAATATTTTCTCATTCTATTAATTCTGATCTTCAAGTATTTTCCTCTATTTGGAAACGTAAAGCAAATGAGTAAGCAAAATGATAAGAAACATTAGTTTTGTAGATACGCGAGACGATACTATAATATTTTTGGTTTCTCTCTCTTTATTAAGATTTTTGTTATTATACACTTTTCAACTCCTAGCAATATTTATGAATACGAGGGGCACTCAAAATGTTTTGTATGTGTCACTTATAAGTCCAACTAAGGACTGAGTCTTGTCAAAGGACGGCCGTTCTTAGGTCATTCTCATTTACCCACAGGCAGTGCTAATAAAACCAACTTTCATCACCAGTACACATATCTGCCAAACGTTTAGGACCATTTAGTGGAAACATGCTAAGTAGTTTCCTTGTACATTCCTTTCTGCTCTTCTTCTCTTCTTTGGTTAAGGAACTTGAACCCAGCTTGCACAGATTTTTCGCAGCTTTAAATGTTTATGGAGATCTGTCAATTCTGCCATACAGTAATATGTCGATTTTCCTACACCAAGGGTCTTTGAATTGACTCTCGTTCACAGCTTATTGAGGCCGGTCATGAGGGTTGTCTTTCAAAATCTCTTGCCCTTCTTAAATGATCGAATCCATCTTGCAATGATATCAAATGATCACACTTGATCACCACGAATAGCTATCAAGTGAATTTTTTATTTACTTTTTTAATTTTATTTATTTATTTATTTATTTATTTATTTATTGCTCTTTCACCTAGCTTATACTGTGTGAAAAAGTAGGATCTAAAGTTTTCTTTAGAAATTTCACCAGCTATTGACTCACGACTGAACTCTGCGACAGTGACTATGAAAGTTTAAACTTTAACTTATGTATATTTTGATAGCTTAAGGTCCATTGTTACATTTTTGTAGACATTATTGTATAACAATGGATAGGATGGTTGCAAAACTTTTTGAACGCCTCTCGTAAAACTAAATACTGCACACACACATATACTTTTTAATTCCATAGTTTAGACATATTTGCACATTTCGGCTTTCCAATTTCCCAAATGGTTGATTATTTTATGAGTAAATTCTATTTTTTTCATTAAATGGTTACCTTCATCACGAGCAATAAAACCTTCGGCCCATGTCTCTACATAATAAAGTGTCATTGGGTACTTTCAGAGAGTTTCCTCGATAGCACCAGTAACAAAATTAGCAAAAGGAAAATCTAAATGACTTCGATTAAAGGAGTGGCAATAAATTCGTATTAGCAGAAAGAATAATTGAAAATTAAATTCTGAGCGTTACAAATGAGAATCATAAACGAAAATCGGACAGGCTGATTATGCAAGAGTCCTAATCTTGCCAAAGACTCCAAGTATTTTCTCAATAAAGCAGCACAGTTTCTCTTCCGTTTAAGATAAACATTAGCAAAGTAGCTTTTGGGAAGCGAGATTCGCTCACGTTTTGCAGATCTGCTCTGCTCATCAGAATTGCTTTTAAAAGCCTCAAGTTTAATTTAGGAAAGGTGGAAGAAGAGAACTTTATAATTGAACTAATTTCAAGTTTTAACATACAAAAGAGAAACTCTCTTAAACTGTGAATGAAAATGGGCGGCGATAATGCGAGAAAATGTGTCTCCAGCATAGTCGATCGAGTGGAGCAATTTGCGGTAAGAGGTAACAGCAAGGTTTGCTGAAAATAGCACCCATTTTACTAAAGTATGTTAAAACTTTTCCTATGCAGGCATTCAGAAATTTTTCAAACGTCATAACTTTACCTATGAACCATTTAGATTCGTATTGCCAACATTAATACTCCTTTCAGAGAGTAAAATATCAAATCCTCTTATCAGCAAAATTCTATTGAGAACGCAATAATATGGTCTTTAAGTTGCTTAAACTTTAAATAAGGGATACTATTCTACTCTTTTGATCAGAAAAGTAGTAAAGTAAATCGAATGTAATATAAAAAGATTATATCTGACTGCATCAAGAAATTACCATACAGCAATGCAATAACTTCATATTAACTAGGATAAAAGATTTCTAATGAAAATACAATAAGTACGATACACTCTGGGTCTTCCCTGTATTTTGTCGCGCGTTTCATTGAAGCGGGAGGGCCGGGTGTCAGAGCGTACGGGCGAATGGAATTTTGTATCCCCGCAACTGATTTAAGTTCTCGCAATCACAACGACAGTTACAACGAAAATAAGATCGCATCTTATGACAGGAGATGTTGGGAATTTTGTTCTGCTATATCCATACATTTCTGTGACATGTTTTTAGGAAATTGTCCCTCAGAGGCATCAATTCCAAAATTGCGTCAATTTAAATTTGGAAGCATAAAAGTTCACCCACCGTTCTCTACAAATTACAGGCAGATAATGCTTATATTGGGGTAAGTTTCTGTAAATGTATATTACAGGACATTAAAGATAAAGTAATTGATTTGCGCTTAGTAGTTTTTACTAATGAAGCATGGGTTCCATGTTTTGACGCAAAATAATAGGTGACGAAGAACAAAAATCCCGATTTTATACGTGTAATGCCCTTGCATGAGCAGAAAATCGTTATATTGTGCGCAATAAATGCATTCAGAGTAATAGAGCCTGCCTATTTTGAGAATACCATAAATGTAGGAAGATACAGGAATGACTGCTGAAAATATGTATTTTATTTCTGGTGCAAACTGAAAAATAAAGTATATGGAGTAAATCCTTATACGCCAGAGGAAGTGAAATAAAATGTCATGGAATAAATTTCTATATTCAATGGATATAGCAGGGCAATCTCTGCCATAAGGTACGCGTTTATTTTCATTGTAATTGTAGATACATTTGCGCTTGAATTAGTAGATTGGTCATTACATCCATTTCGTCGGCTCTTTCTGATGAAATGTTCAATAGTTTTGTAACTTGTACTTCTGTACTTTTGAGTTACCGCCACGGGTGGTGGTCTAGATTGTTAAGGCGCGGACTCGTGAGCGGGAGGACTGGGGTTCGAATCCCACCAGGTCGTCCTCCCTGACTGAAGTTTTTCCACGTTTTCCTCAGTCCTCATAATTGGAAAATATTGGGGAGGTACCCTAAAATTATATCTGGAACTTTTTCTTCCTTTAAAAAAATCCTTCCCCAATATATCATTTCATCTCGTGTATCATCAGTGTTCATCCCCTGTGGTGCCTCAATAGCAGATATGGGCGTTAAACAATGTTTAAAAAATGAGTTTGTGGACTATTTAATGAGCTGTCCTTCTATTAAGTTGAACAAATCCTGAAATTTTCATTACACTGAATGACTGATATGGTTTATTTAAGGACGCTCTTTAACATCTCAGTTTATCAGCGTCTCATTCAATTCAGGGCGTGAAACTGCCGACAAATTTTGCTTAGAGGCCTCTTCTTTCAGGCTTAAGGTTCTTTATCGTGCCGTAAATGTACGACACGGGACCCACGGCTTTACTTCCCTGCCGAAGGAAGCCATTTTTACGCCCAAAATACCCGTCAATCCTGGCACGGTTTGAACTCGCGATCTTGGGTTTAGGAGGCAAGTATGGTTACCACTACACCACCAGGGCCGACTCTGAATGACTGAAGCTACAACAAATGTTCCATACTAAATTTCTGGACCGTGTCTGAAACTGAACATACAAAAGGAGAAAGCAACACAAAACACAGATAAAATCTGCAGCGCACTAATCTGTGAAGCCGCCTCACTGCACGCCGCTGGATTCCCGAGTGTGGACTGTTGTCTGTATAGTGTCAGCACTAAACCGCCAGGAGTGAACCCGGCATGATGACACGATACATTCATCATAATGTGAAATGTCATGCTTCTGTTTTTCCAAGGATTTCATGAAAATATTTTATCTGTTGTTCATTCTTCCTTTTGTTTCTATTTTATAAACATTTTGCACCTTTATGAGCAATATAAGCGCATTGTATGTAAGGCATTTGTGGTGGAATAGTAATAAAAGTGCTGCAGAGCTGTTCTGCGACATTAATCGCCCTCTACCAAACACCAATGTAGGAGTAAAACTTTGCGTCGCATAAAAATGAAGATATCCGCAAGTGCCTCATAAAATATTACTGCAACATACGGATTTGTCTGAAACTGCAAAGTGATGGCAATTTGACGTGAGCCGGGCACAGACAGCGCGTTTAATAAGCTACAAAGGAAGTAGATAAAACACCCTTTAGAGAGTAGCTAGCTGGCTTTTACACTACCCCTTACTACTGTCAATATCAAGCTGTGAGAATCCCGTAGGATATACCAAGGTTTGTTTAAGAGCTATATATGTTACAAAAGCAATGCTAAAGGCACTGTCTCATAAATAATCTAGAAATTTTGCTTACTCTCGGGTTCGAACAAACAACATTGCACCATCATTGTCAGAGGTATTTTATCACCTCTGAACTTCATCGTGATATTCGTTTTGCTGTAAAACGCCGAAGTTCGGGTTTTTTCATCGTTATTTATATATGTAGTGGGGACACAGAGACAGACCTATACGGAAAGATTTCCACGCGGTGCAGGAAGGTAGGTCCACAATGTTCCAGAATAGCAAGAAGAAGCAATACATGGAAAAACCCTTTCAGCGTCAACTTTGAAACGAGTAAAAACTGATGAACAAAAGTGTAACAAAGTGTAGCATACAGAGTAATACTACTTTACATAACCCTATTGCGAATTAGCTCAACGCATTAGCGAATAAGAGCTAACCTCTCGTAGAAGGTTTGTTGATTTGGTTTATTTGTGGACGCTCTTTAACAGCTCAGGTCATCAGCGTCCCATTAAATTCAGGGCGTGAAACGGCCGATAAATTTTGCTCAGAGCCCTTTTCTTTCAGACTTTGTAGAAGGGTAGTTCTTATAAGTCCTTCCTAGGGACATTCCCTGCTTATTATTATTATTATTATTATTATTATTATTATTATTATTATTATTATTATTATTATTATATAGTGTGTGTCTGTTAACGCTCTAGCGGTCGTAATTTTAGTTTCTTAAACGAAACTCGGCATATAACAAGCAATAAACAAACAATTCATCGAGTTCGTTAACCAGTAAAATTGGAAAATTGAACCTTTGGTGATGGGAATTAACCTACAGCGAAAATTTAAAAATCGCTCTAGTGGCCGCAATATTTTATCTCATTGTATGTCATTGAAAAATTAAGCAACAAATGGTTTTTGAAAATCAGCAAAACCAGACAATTATGAGAAGAGTTCGCTGAAAACCTTTAAAAAGTTTTTGAAACAAAATGCGGTAAATACCAATTAAATAAAATAAGAAAAATAGTTTCTAAAAATCTGTGAAATCGGACCATTACGAGTAGGGTGTATACCTGAAAACAGAATTTTTAATCGCCTAGAACGTAGCCGGAAAGAGATATGGCAAACGGGGTATTGATATTGCTCGCATTAACAATTGAGTATTCGCGCCAATCGATAAACTAGGTATCATGTGAAGAGTATGGCGGAAATAGTCTGCGAATAATCACTTATCTTTACAGACAGCGGCTGTCCTACTGCTTCAGTACCAAACGGCAGCGGAAAAAGTCGAATTCCAAGAAATGCTGGAGCCACATGGGTCGATATGCAAGTCATAAGTGGTAATGTGTGTACTGCATCAAGTATGGTAGTGTAACGTGTACAATAAATTCAGGTGGAGAGAATACAACGGTTTCGAAGCACAGCAAAAAAAGCAATCGTAAGCCTAAAATTAGCTATATAACTTAAATTTTTATCACACTCCCTTTTAGTTGTTTTACTGCTAAGTGCAATTGGAAACATTAAATTAAAAATATAACACTTAAATAAAACAATGATGCGTGAAAAATGTATACTATTAAGCCTGAAAGTATTAATATTTATTAAACACATATGTATATCTTCAGTCAGCATTACTTTTTTTTTTTTTTTAACTAAATTCTCTGCTCTAGTGCTCTGTAATAACCTTCACAAAATCAATTTGCTGAGGAATTCGCTCCTGCCCGACGGATTTTTTAAAAACACCGATGTTGCTCTCTGGATAATTCCGTTTAGTCACCCTTCGCTCGTCTTCTGTTACGCTTTCGAGGATGTGCAGATTTTTTGTATCGTATGCTTCGAAGTGGCACTTGTCTGTGGAAAACCACAGGTCTCTATAATCTTGAAACAAATTTTAGCCAGTACCTTGCTTCCATAATGGTACCATTTTCAAAGTTTTGATGCCAAGAATTTGCTGACACCAATTCCAGCTTCTGCATGTTTGGAGAAAGTGATCTATGATTGAAATTATGGTAATCCAAAGGCGCAAAATCAGGGCCGTATGGCCGATGTGGTAGATATCCTTTCACCCAGTTCCTGAATTTTATGTGTAGTTGTTTGAGCGCTATGGCATGTTGCACTATACTCATTGTTAACCAATGTTGCTTATTTCAGCCAAAATAGTTTAAATTCTTTAAAAGTAAACCCGTTTAGTACGGGCTCAAGTTGTATCCGCTGTTGTCTTTGAGTGTCAGGATTACGATAGCATGGATAATTTACTGTTTTCTTAGAAAACAATGTTACATATTTGGAATTAGTGATAAGATGACGGCAGAAATCCATTCGGGTTGAGTTTGTTATGAAATGAATTTATGTGAAATGAATCTGCACTTCCCGTATACTTTTCTAAAAGCTTTTACTAGGGATAACAATGTAATAACTTTATACTTTAAAAATATGTACAGTTTGTTGAATTTTCTTGCAAAAATGCACGCGTATCTCAAATTTCCTATGTACAGGACCTTCCCAAACATGTCATATTTTTAATGTTTGAATCTACTACACTGTTTAAACAGAATGGCAGCTTGTTGACAACCCCTTCGCCTTCTGCGGAACTGATTTTTCAAGATGCAGAAGCTGATTGTAATATTGTTTTCAGTAGACAAATACTTTCTCTTTAAACTGGATTTTAATAATATTTATTAATGTTATAAGATAGTAAATTAAAATTTAATTTGCGAATGGAATGTTTAGCCCCAGATACTACGCCGAGGGCGACAATTTCTACTAGGACATAACGTCTGTTTGTTTACTCCTGTGTGACGTTTAATTTCATTATTAGTATTCTAACCAAAGTTAATATTTAATTGTAATGAAATGTGTACATTTATCATTGCTTAAACGACAGTTTAATTTTGTCGATGACAAAAATGTTTTTTTTTTTTTGAAGAGGATATTTGGTGATTCTATGTGTATTATTATTATTATTATTATTATTGTTGTTATTAGTTTAGTTCCAACCCTTACTTTTCTCCTAGCCATAATCGTTTCAAATAACATAGAGATAAGTTACAATATTATAGATAATAAAAAGAAAAGTTTACGATACTAACTGAATAACATTTCCACAATTTTTGCTGAGGTTGGGTGAACACACCCTCCTCTCCCCCTTAACCGATTAACAGAAACCCTCCGTCGGATAACCAGAAGACCCAACCCCTTTCCCCCAACATTCTTTCCTAATAGCGGTTGGGGGTTTCCTCGTATAGCTAGAAGGCACCCTCTCACTTCCCTGATCACTAAAGAAACTCCCGCTTTCAAATAACTTGAAGATATACCTTTCCCAGACCAATTTTTCTATTCTTTTAAATTTCATTCTTCACTTTCTTACACTCTGAACGAACTTCTGACTACAACCTATTTAATTGTAATTTTACTTTTACACGTGTTCTCTTATATGCTTAATTTCATCTCAAAATTTGTCAATTTATTTTAAGTTTATATAAATACACTCTAAAATTTCTGACCTGGAATTGATCCGCGAAATAAAAGTTTCTTTGTCTATATCTCCCTCCTTAATCTATTTTAATGAGATAGAACTGAACATTTCGATTTGTTGGTGGACATGTAAGAGTTGTAGAATTGAAATGTGCGAGAAAATGTTACGTATTCCTGCAGAGATTTTGTTAATATGAGAGAGGCTGTTGTATCATTTCAGTTCTGGGAGTGAACAAACATTCTTAGCAATCGTATAACCCTAAATGAGTTTTTTATCCTATTTTTTTGTATACCAATATTATACTAGTATATAATAAAATGAAATTAGTAACAGTGTCAATTTTCTAATTAATTGCCATTATCATTATTATTATTATTATTATTATTATGACGTCATTGATCAATGGTGATTATTTAGCTCTTTTGTCAGTTGTTTTTGTTGATGGACTTACCGCAAGATATTGTAGCCTAAGCTGAAAAGACTGAACTGTCACTAATATTGAGAAAATCTTCTAATACTTGTTTGATGGAATTCCACTGATTTATTAATTTGATGAACAGTACAAATGTTTGGAATATTTTAGAAACTTCAGTGTTGGTATATGCACTGAGAACAGTTTAAAAGACCCGCAACATAGATCGATCGACCAGCACACCTCCCTCCTTCCCTCTAATCACAAAGATTGGAGTGAATCTCTCTTCTAGTAGGAATTTCGACATAGTCGAGTAGTTGCATTGTGCGGTGAGAGTTAATTAATTAATGCGCAATGGTGATATAGTCATTTCTTCAAGTCATACATAGAGTACAGAAACTCGTGTGGTAGAACTAGAAAGGCATTTAGGCGTAAATTTCCAGGTAGCTCGGTTCCAACACGAAAACCTATATTAATGTTAGTACAGAACGAAATTGCGTCGTATATTTGATCTCAAAATTATTAGCCCTGGTTTAGGGGCTCATCGTGCCCCAGATCTTACGGTTTGTGATTTTTATCTTTAGGCGACATTGAAAAATGGAGTAATATGCAACTAAACTTTACACACTGGAGAAACTTTAAAACAAAAATTCGAAATGAAGTCAGATCCATTGGTGATGGTTTAAGAGGAAATGTCAAGACTTTTCAATCTAGGCAGGTTCCAGGCACTGGAAATACAACTTCCAAACAACTTTAACAAAAACGACGAATGTCACATGAATAGAACATAGAAAACCAGTTCCTCCCCTCCCCCACCTCCCACCTTTCCCTTCCACTATACACGCAATATTGATTGACTTTCTAAAACTAGACAGAGACGGATAAATACTGTGGTCTTTAAGTAGTTAGTCAGCTGTTGTTCATCGTCTATTGATGATACCAATCGCAGTAGTTGGTGAAAGCTATGGTAGTATATTAAATCGTGAACCACGGCAAAACAGCCCGGAAAATTTTAACTGTTTTAATTATAAAACGGGCCATGAAAGCTTAAGGAGTGTCATAAATTACAATCAACAAAGTAATATACTGCCGACCATTAAATTGGAACTCATTGTGTGAGTTCATATAGAAATTCGGAAATGATAACAATTTCTCGTTCGGTTGTTTGAAAGGGACGTTGAGATCCTTCGCGTCTGTGTGTTCATTTTACCGCGGTCTACGAATCTCATTTTCGTTTTGATGTGGACACATTTCGTCCACAACACGAATACCAATTTTTCGTAATGATAACCCGGTGTTTCACAATTCTCCCTTGATCAAATTCAGACACCTGGTGGTATTGATGTCTTGTTTTCGATGTTACTTCTGAGAAAGGGTGGGGTCGGTTTAACGCGTCTCTTATTGGTGTTACAATTTTAATAACTAGCAGTGTAAAAATATTAATATTACTACGTGTTTCTTTCCTTTATCACATTTTAAACAAATCTAATGCCTTAGCACGATTAGCAAAATAATATATAACATTTAATTCACGCATGCTTTTCTTGCAATCACACATATAAACCCCCCACAGAAAATAATAAAGAAAACCCTCAAAATTAAAAAGAACAATTATAATAAATAAAATATAATTTACACAATGACTGGTTAGTTGGTTGGGGCGTGGAGAAGAAGCAACGAACCTATAAATTTCAAATATCTGGCCGAAAATGTCTATACCCCAAGAAATTGTGACTCTTCAGTCTCAAATCCGAGGCACTCTCGTAGCAAGTTCAAAGTAAAACTATGACGTCATCACTACAAGAAGGTATACTAATATTTTCAACCAACCGGGGGAAAGGACAGGGGATGAAACAAAAAAGAAAGAGAAAATAGGAATTTGGCACATAGAAACGACGAACTAATGTTTTTATGTTTTTTTTAACATGGAGCTCAGGGAGTACCATGTTTCATACTTATAATAAGGTTTTAATATTATAAAAGCATTGAAATTAAACCTCATATCTTCTTCCGTTAAATGTAGTAAAAATCATGTACATTTTGAAAATATAAAAATGGCTACACATTTTGTGTATTACGCCTGATAAATGTAATAATCTAATATTAACTTTTTCTTTAAAAATAATTCATTTCACCTTTTCGGCATTTCTGTTAGCAAGTAGACTTTCTAATTCCATAACACGTTAGTTAGTGGCTTTCGGCGATTTAGCTTTTGCAACGCAGTAGAGACTGGCAATTGCTAAATGATGAGGCAGGACCTTCCGGGCACATGGCAAGGTGCGAAATCGACATATTTGGGTTCCCACACAAACAGCTATCCGATGAGTCGGTGACACCAGTTCTGTGCAAATGGCTTGGAAGGTAATCGTGCTTAGTGTGAGATGGAAACAAAGGGCACTTATGTTGAACAACTTATTTCTTCAGGTGTAAATTTTTTCTGCAATTACCTATTTTCTTCAAAGTAACCATAAAATGGCGTGTTTGCTGCTTCTTGTTGAGAACAGGTATTGTTTTCTTAAATCTGTTTGCAAGATGTTGCACATCGTTTCTGTTCTGGATGAAGCAGCAACACTACAACTTTTTTTTTTAAATCAGAGTGTATGAATTATGTTTATTCTAATTGCCTTTATACAGGGTGGTTAAAAAGCACCGATAACCCTTAATGTCTTATACAGGGCGACAAAGTAATTTTTTTCAAGGGGGAACCGATGCCCGGAAATGCTAATTTTGGGCGCTGTGGGGCGTTAAAGTATGACAATGTTTTGAATATGATCGGTGTACGTTCTGCATTTTCTCAACCTAATAATAGCATTACATAATAATGCATTTAACCATTCCAGTTGTCTACAGAGCGTGCATAGGCGGTGTAGAGATTGGCACACACAGCTAAGGATTTGTGGCTGTGTACGAAATATTTCACATGTTGCTTATATTCGTGCGAGAAAATCCTCCCATGATGCCACAGCCGTCTCGAGACGGCATCGTGAACTTGCACAACATGCGTGTTGGGCGGAGGAAAATCCTAAAAAGTAAGTGACTCACAGTAATCACAACACCTTTAGTTTTAACGTGTATCAGGAGATAGAGGAGATTCACATGAGAGCAACAACTAGACTTGAGTTTTGCGGGAGACTCACGGCCACAAATGCAGGTGGACAAATAAAGGCAGACAGACACTGCATATCATGCGAAGTAATTGTAATCATACTCTGTCGTATTTTTACATTCACGGTTAACGTTTTCAATTTTTTGATTATCCATTATTAAGTTGTAGTTTGATATATTGTGTTTTTCCTTTAAATTATTTTAAGTAAACCTTTACAATTTATTTTTGTTTTGAATGATATATTTCTCTAAAAAAAATTATATAACATTTTACTTGTCTTGCTATAGCAATAAAAGTAAGTTGCTGCACTTTCTGCTTAACTACAGCGCGTCCATTAACCCGTAAGTTCTCATTATATGATCACAGATGTCTTCCTCTATAAGCTGGTTGAGATGTATGCGTTACCGATTCGGCCCATAATTAGGGTTTCCTTAACATCCTGCGCTATTGTAAGCATTTTCCTCATCGCGCGACCAATCACCTACAGGTTTTTTTCTGGAGAAGCCGAAGGGTTGCTGTAACCGAAACGGACATCTATTCGTATACACCGGAAGTTGTTCTTTATTTTAAAGTTCGTCTTCTAAATCATTTGGTCGTCAAAAATCCTTTTTCTTTCGGATAGTCCAAGTGTGGTTAGCAAAAATATTATCACCATCCTGTCGAGAATATTTGACTTTGTTTGTGGTTTTTTCTTGATGTTCAATAATTAGATAGCTTATAATTTTACTGTGTGTAAATGGGTACAGTAAAAAGAACAAACTAATTAAATTAGCATGCAAAAAAAAAAAAACAAGGTAAGCTCTATAATTTTCTAATTTTTCATAGACTCGATTAAATGCTCGACCATTTAGAAACTTTCGGCTTAGCAAGCACTCATCAATTAAATTGATCACAGATAAGGCTGCATATATCTGCATGCAGCTATACATTGCAGATTTCTTCTTCGTTTATTTGTTGGTCTACTTGAAATAAAGTTAGTTTTGTTTATAACATTAATTTAATAGCTGCACTTGCTGTTAACTACAGTGCGTCCATTAAATGAATGACAAGAAGCGATGGCACATACATGCAGGCATAATATTTGCCTTTGATTCCTTAGGAAATACTTGGATGCTGGAACTTGTTTTAAGCATTTCGTCTTAAACAGGAGAGGAAAGTGGTGCATATACTTGAACGAATTACTCTACGGCGCACAGTAGCAGAAATTTGAACCCTTCTACTAATTCTAGTGCTGGTGTTGATTAGATGCTACACGTCGCCTCTGTATGTAGCCCCTGTTGTATCGTTGAGTGGCTGCTTGGGTGTCGTAGAGAGGTTGGGGGTGGGGGAGAAGAAGACGAGAACAAGTGGCAGGGAAGGACTTAGTGATAACGTGTGGCATCAAACACAAGCGAGCAAGCATCCTCACGTAAATTGTCGGAAACTTGCCAAGCTGTCTGTTGCTGGAAACCTTACTACAGTTCTAAAGTGATATTGGAGAAGAGCAAATTCAACCTATAGAAATTGTCGCTTCATGAATTTTCGTTTTTAAACACACTTTGTCGCCGTTACGCTGCTCCAATTCATCATCAACTTGCAAGGGGTGCAGATGCGAGCATTAAATAAACTTTCCTTAATAATAAAGCCTATAGAGAGGTTTTATTTATTTATTTTTTGTTTTTTTATAATGAAAGCAGTTTGTATTACAGAATGTTATATGCATATAACGTATTTCGTTTTATCTGAAAATAAATGCATTTGTTGCAGATTTTTGCTATAATAATGATCACTGCACCAAATTATTCTCATAGTGATGATGATGATGATGATGATAATAATAATAATAATAATAATAATAATAATAATAATAATAATATTTTACTGTTCTTTTTTCTAGTTTCTGCTGAATATATCCATGTTGGTCTAACGATGTTTTATAAATTTTATTTCATTTTGTATATAATATATTTATTCTTCTATATTATATATCTCATAAGTAATTTGATATTTGCGATACCTTTTGAACCTAAATCTTACTTAATTTACAATATTTCGTTCACTGGTTACAACCACTCTTAAAATTTTAAAATGCATAACTTTTACGATAATGTTTATATTTATTTATAATTTACATATTGTTGATCTCTTTTATATGCACCTGCATTTGGGTGTCTTCAGTGGATACTAATTAAATTACGCGTTATTTATTATAACAAGTTGGGAGCAACAATGGTTGATTGTTCCCCGTCCTAGCTATTAGGACCACGTCATCTGTGTAAGTTATTATATATTTGTATCTCCCATCAAATAACCTGGTAGATCTCTCACACTGTGTGTAATTATACTGTCAGCTTAAATAGTGAGGGTGTAGGAGAATTGCCTTGTCTAATCCGTTTTAAAAATGTTTTTCATTTGCTAGCTTTCCGTCTATACACGTCTTTTTAGAACCATGTTGGCTGAACGGCACTTTTCCCCTTTTCCTGATTTCATCTGCTAAATGGAGTGGAGAAAAAGGAAAGGATTTGGATTATCCATGTCCTCCATTCTCGATTAAATTTGTTTTCTATGCTTTTTCCGGGATGCGGGACACAGCTTTTTCTATAGACTACTGAAAAGTTGGACAAACCACTGAGGAAGACGATTCTAGTTCAGCTATAATTGAAAATGATGCTGTTCAAAGTTGAAGTTGTGTGTAGTTCGTCTTTTAAAACGAGGAATAAATTAGAATAATTTCTCACACAGATTGTTCCAACTGAGACTGTACCTTCAGCCCTAGCGCAGCCATTAAAGATTTTAAATTGTTTTGTTCAGTTAAGTGGATATGTATATACATATTTGGGGGGGGGGGTAGGAAATAAAAATAATAGATAAGGTACCAATACCAACATTTCGGTAAAATTTTGTTTTGACCCATTTTCCTCTTTGCATTATCAATTTTGAACGTCTAGAATGTGTTTCGAGCGTCACCTATCTAGAAAAGATTATTTCATTCCAAAATCAAACGGAAAGAGAAGTAAAAAGACGAGCTATTTTGGCATTACAGAGATTCTGGAGCCTAAAATTCATCTTGCTAAATAAATCTCACAAGAAAGTCACCAGGAGAGAGGTAATTAAATCGCAAGTCCTTCCAGCCCTTCTGCACACTGTCAGACATGGTCTATGATAGAAAAATTAATAAAGTTGATAAAGGTTGAAAGAAGAAAATGGAGAGAGAAAAATATAAGGATTAATACTGAAGTACCGAACAAGGTCGAACCAAGGAAGAAAACCTCCATGAAAGACTTCCCTCTGTTGGCAGGGGGCCTTAAATGGAAATGAGGACATTGACGAGAATAAACACAGACAAATGGACCTAAGCTACAATGATGCGGGACCCACGGATAGATAAAAGAGGAACGGAACAACCAAAACAACGATGATTAGATCTGTTCAAGAAAATTAGGAGTTGTCTTTGGTCTAGAGCAGTTAGAGAGCGGCAAAATGGAAAGATCTTCAACACAATTGTTAGTTTATCGTTATTAGCAAGTTAGTACAAGATGAGGGAATAGAAGGATCCAAAGTGCTGAGAGACTTTCTACAAGATCAAGATTAGCACACCAAATGGGTGCAATAGTGTTATCTCTGCAACCTGCAGGAAGCCTTTCCCTAAAGGGATATTAAGACTTATTTTTTAAAGATAAGGAATAAATTTGGAAAAAATATCTTACACATACTCAACTTTAGTAAAGGTAACAAAGTCTTAGAAAGAAATCAAATGTCAAGCTAAATGGATGTGCACAGAAACTCTCTGTGACGGGGGGAGGGGGGAGTACACCTAGGAGTTGTGTAAACTAAAGCGAATTCCTCATTAAGTTCATTAACTTTAAAAATGAATATTGAATCCAAATTATATTGTATTAATTAATGAAGTGTAATAAGTTATGCATTACTGTGTGGCATTAGGGGAATAAAATTAGAATTCTTGCAGTCTATAAGTATCACAAAAGGGAAACCCCATTTTTAGAATTATTATTATTGAGATAAAACCACAAAAATTAATGGTTAACTATTAATTAAATTAAATATATGGTCATTTATAGACAAAACTGTATTGTCTGCGTATTTTTAAAAAAAATTAATTTAACCATGTTTATGAACTGAGTCTTTAATATCATCTTTACATTCCCTAAAACAGAAAGAAATAACAGAAAGTTTCCAGTTACACGGTGTATTTAAGAAGATAATGTTTCTATGTTTCAATTAAAAAAACATGTTACTATTTTAAAGCATTACATTGTACTAAGCCAATATACGCAATCAACAATTCGAAAGTTCCATCGATTTCCATTGGCTTTGAATTTTAATTTAATGTTATTGTACTAAAAACGTGTAACGCAAACGTTGTCTGAAGTTTATCACAAATATAATTCTCAAACACATATTAGATTAATATTTCACATATCTTCACTAAGATACTTTTGTTAAATATAAAAGATATGCGTCGTTATAAATTCAATTTATATGTTGAATTAATTTGTCATTTTATTATAAAACAACGGAGAGAAAATTAAATGGAAGAGCAATTTTTAAATTTCGTTTTTATAACCCTATAACCCTACTCCTAAAGGTCGATTTTCCTAATTTTCGGAAACTATTTTTCTTGTTTTATTTAAATACTGCATGCGGAAGTTTGTTATGAGAAAACAATATTGGTGCCACTAGAGCCATTTTTAAATTTTGGGTTTCGAATAAATCTCCGCTTCTAATGGCCCGATTTCACTCTTATTTTATCAGAACTTATTTTTGTAATTTTATTTCAATGGTATATACCGAATTTCTTTTTAAAATAAATTAAATAGCTAGACCGATTTTTAAATTTCACTTTAACCCACAATCAGTATCAGTAGTTTTCAGAAATTATTTTTATTAATTTACTTTAATGAGACATAGGGAGCATCGTTGAAGAAAAACAAAAATAGTGGCCACATTTTAAACTTTTAAAATATTCTCTAGATTAACTCCACCTCCCCAATGATTTATTTTTGCAGGTTAAGAAACTTAGCGAATCGTTTGTTGATTGATGGCTATATGTCGAGTTTCGTTGAGAAAAAACAAAAACTCTGACCCCTAGAGCATTAACATGCACATAAATGTATTATTGTGTATATATATGTATATATAAATTAACAGTAATTATAAAAGTACAAAAGATAAAGCAAAGCACTAAGATAAAGTCACACTTGAGATCGCTATATTTCGAACTCGTTGAGTCCTTCTATGGCAAGAAGACAAGTTTTTTTTTTTTTGATTTGTTTATTTAAGGACGCTCTTTAACAGCTCAGGTCATCAGCGTCCCATTCAACTCAGGGCGTGAAAAGGCCGACAAATTTTGCTCAGAGGCCTCTCTTTCAGGCTTGAGGTTCTTTTTTGTGCCGTAAATGTACGACACGGTACCCACGGCTTTACTTCCCTTCCGAATGAAGCCATACTTAGGACTTTCACTCCCGAAAAAATCGGGTACGAACCCGCGATCTTGGATTTAGTAGCAAGTATGGTAACCACTACACCACCAGGACCGACTAAGAAGAAGACAAGTGACTCAATGATCTCAAGTGTGACTTTTTCTTAGTGTTTTATCCTTTTCTACTTTTATATTACTGTTAATTTGTTACATTGTTAATAGTGTTACTTTATTTTTATTTTATATATGTATATATATGTATATAAAAGAGGTACAGGAAATAGAATGCCCATAATGGAAGTATCTCATTTAGGTAAAGTTTGGGGTCCCTTTTCCCCTAATTTGGGTTATAATTTTAAGTCTTCCGCTGGCCACTATTAAAGACAAAGTTTCTGTAGTAAGGAAAAGTATTTTTACTTGTGTCTCAATTTAAATAATTGGGAAGGCTATAGGGAATGACCTCAGAAACCCTCCTGGCTCTCACGAAATCCAAAGACTTCTCCCTCTGTTGGAAGCCAGCCCAAGTGGGGGAGGGAGATCACGAACAAGAAACGGTGATGGATGTGATCGCTAATAACTCCTCGGCAACAGGTAGGGGCGACATGTCAGTCCTTCAGTAATTGACGTCCACGGGCTCGGATAGTTGGCAGGGTGGGGAAGAGAACAGCCCAACTTCCCTCGATTCCACTGCCAAGAACTACAGACTTATCCACTGGAGGTTTCGTTTTTAATCTCTAAGTGTTTCAACTGTTGCTGGCGGAGTAAAGCGTTCTAATTTCAGCAGAGTAAATACCCTTGAAATAGATATAAGCGCTTGGCTTTATACACCAGACCAAGTGAAGTTCGCTTCTTTTGTCTTGTGCTGTTGTTGAAGTTAGATACCCCCACCCTAAGAAACAGACAAAAATCAGTTACTCTCGATATAAAGTCATGATTTTATACTAAACCGTAACATGTTAAACACTGGTTCCATTTCTGCTGCACCTTTCTCTTAGCTTTTAACACATTCTAGTGGTCCAGGAAATGTGTGGCAGTCAGAAACAGTTAGCGAAAATAGATAAACTTCTTGTCATGTGCAAAGACACTCGAGCAGCATCATTGTACATAAATTTTATTCGCTAAAATGCATCAAAAGATGGGAGTTTATTGGCCTAAAGATGATGGCGCGCATTGTAATAAGAGAGGTATGAAACATGTTTTTTGTGATTTAATGCTATGTTGATTATGTTCTATTTATGTCTGAAACCTGGCGGGAAAACCCTTGAGATTTACTGTACCAGCCTCAAAGTGGGATGATGGAACCCTATAGAAGTATACCTACATGACAGGAGAACAACATGGCGCTAATGTATGGCTCGTCTGCGGCTCGATTTCCGCCAGGATCACATTTCCTTACTTTTTTTTTCCAAATTTTCTTTAGTTCTCATCAATGGCAAATGCCAAGGAAATACCCTAAACTTAGTACTGGAATTCTTTTCTTAATTATCATCATCCTAAACATTACTGGTTAGGCCTTTAGACCTGTTCTATCTGCACATATTTACTATGAACTTGAAATTGGTCACTGTCTTTTTCTAGTACAGGTCTAGTATTCCTCTTGCTTTGGATACGTGTCTTTCAAATACACAAAAAGTACATTGCTTAAATAAATAGGCAAATAAGTCATACCTATGTTGCTTAAGGCAGTTAAAATAATAATAGCAATAAACTTCTTCTTCTTCTTCTTCTTCTTCTTCTTCTTCTTCTTCTTCTTCTTCTTATTATTATTATTATTATTATTATTATTATTATTATTCATATACACATCCAGAATATGGAACACGTTCCCCCTTGTCAGTGGAATAAATAAATACAATATCATCTGCACATGCATTTTTTAAATGAAGTATTTAATTTAGTTTAATTTCCCCCGCCCCACCCCAGTTTCCAGCCTTTTCACACCTTCGACATGAATTTGCCTACCTGCTCCTCATCCTTGCCTTTTCCTCTGTTAGAGTCAGTAAAGGAAAGCACAGATTTTTTTTTTCTCAAACTCTCAGTGCTTTTATAGTTCGCTAGGATGTGCAACCTGATTCTTCCTCTCTACATAAAGGGCAAATTCTTAGTCCAATTTCATGTGAGCTGAACTGCCGCCATGCTCCAAGTCTAAACCATGCGAGTTCCTGATTAATGTGTCTGACCCCTGTTTTGATGTACAGCTTCATCCCCCCCCCCCCCCCTCCCTCAGATTTTAACCGTGCTTACACTTCTAACGAGATTTTATCCGCTTTTAATATTCAGTTTTTGTCGGATGACTGCCTCTCTTTTATGATCGAGAACGGTGTAGCTAAAGATCTACTGTTTTAATTCTCTTCTTGTCATTTATTGTTATTGTTCATAGTTTTGATCCGCCAATAACTTATAAACTTTAAAAACTCTAACCTTTCCACTCAGTATTATTTTTATTGCATCTGTTAGTAGCAATTCGGGAAATTTTACATCAAGTTTTGCATAACCAGATATTATTCTGCTGCGAAAATATTTAAACGTTAATCTTCATTTATCTTATGCAAGATTTAGGCAGATCAAAATCTCTGGTGAAAGTGGACTGAGAATTTGTTCTTTATTGCAAAGGAAGAAACGTGGGTACACATACTGATGAACAGTAGCGGCACTGAGGCGTAGAGGAAGAAGTACCTGGCGCCTTGGGAGTGGGGGTTAACTTTGCCCCAAAATTTAAAAATAGCTCTAATGGCACCAGTACTTGTTTGTCGCTATGAAACTCGGTATATATCATTTAAATAAAATAAAAAAGTGATTTATGAAAATCAGGGAAATTAGAAGTGGGAGTATGCCGAGAAACCCAAATATAAAAAGCTCTCTAGAAACATCAATATCTCTGCTATAGCGCTTTGTAATAACCTTCACAAATTCGACATGCTGAGAATTCGCTTAGTTCACGCAGCTTCTGTGTTATGGATTTTTTCTCTCACTTTCTACAACGATTTTACTCTCCTCTGAACCGCGGACAATAGTACGGAAAAAATATTAACTACAGCACCAGTTATTGCAGAGTTCCTTGCAGACATTGTTTAGGATGGCAGAAAGCAAACCGCCCGTAGAGAATAGTTTGAGAGGAAACAAAACTGCATTTGATTGTGCTTTAGATCTTATGCATGTGTTTAAGTTCCTTTGCTGACTAACAGAGGGCAAGGGGACATGCTGGGCACTACTGGCAGGTTCATGGTGGGACAGCTCAGATCTGAAAATGCTAAAAATCGGTCTGAGGGGAGTGGGGGGGGGGGACTAAACTGAGTTTAAAAAAAAATGTACATATATTTGTGACATTGTCTTTATTTAACCTACAGCTCCGAGCTCTGATGTTTTTATTAAGCTAATATTGAGATTAATATTCTTATTTTTATTACTCTTCTTCGTATTATTTTAACTACGTTAAGTAATGGAAGTTTAACTTATTTACTAATTTATTTAAGAAACATATACCTTTTTATGAATTGTGAAAGCACGTACGATCCAGTGAACCCCTTAAGATTGTAAAGATATTATTAAATATGCTAATTTGAATAAATATACTCACACAAATATAAATAAATATAAATATTATAAATTTATATTTATATTTATAAATATAAATAAATACACATCTATTCATACATTCATGCCTGTTATTGTTTATGTTCTTTACCCTGGATTCCCATTAAATTTGTTTTTTCTTTCATGTCTTTCTGTGATATATAATTGAAAAGTGTTCGTTGTAAGTCCTCTGAATAAGCCGGAAAGGCCTGGTAGTCTCAATCTATATTAAAATTAAAATCTAGTTTTTGTAATCAAAGTGTACCGCCACGGTTGGCCGAGGTCGTTAAGGCACGGACTCGTGAGCGGAAGGTCTGCGGTTCGAATCCCGCCAGGACCGTCCTCCCTCACTGGGGTTTTTTCCAGGTTTTCCTCAAATCAAACTGGCAAATGCCGGGGAGGTACCTAAACTTAGGCCTGGGACGCTTCTTTCCTTAAAAAAAATATATCCTTTCCCAATATATCATTTCATCTCGTGTATCATCAGTGTCCACCGCCTGTGGTGCCTCAGTAGTAAAAACGAGCGTTAAACACCATTAAAAAAAAAAGTAATCAAAGTGTGGTAGCAATGTCAATATATATGGCGTTCCAGAATCGCTGTATAATTTTTAGGAATAGTAAACGCAGTTATGCCATAAGGGCTGGGTAAAAGCAACAACTGATTGAGAAATATGTAAACTGTATTGAGAAATACAACGTATATATTTTCTTTGAAATTGTTCTCCTTGTTTCACAACTATACTCACATTAACTAACAATCAACAATTCAGAATCAGTAACAGTTAAAAGAAAGTATATTTAATATAGAACACAACTGTGTTAAATATTGAATATCAATTTTGTTGTTCGTTCGATAAGAGTATTACTAAAGGAAAGAAGCTTACACAAAGTATCGTTAAATTTCCGATAGAAATGCTTCTATCAATAGCTCAAGTCCAGCAGAGGAAGTTAGAAGACTCCTATAGCTCGGCTGGTCATGTGAACAAATCTGTGATCCCCTTTTTTGAATGCGATGGGGAGTGAGGAAGAAATTCAGGACTTTTACACTGGAATGAAAGCGAAGATCTAGAGAAATAAAACAGCATGACCTTATCCAACAAAAATATTGTGGGAATCAAACTAGGAACCACAGTCTGAGTTGTCTGGACGCCCTAGGACGCCAGTATTGATAAATGTTGTCAAATGTTTCTTCGAGATACTTACTTTGTAATGAGAGAACGCTTATCTTGTTTGTTCACAGTTCCTTCAACTTTTTCCACTCTAATAACTCGGTGCAATAGCCTATAATCTTTCTTACAGTCACAGAAAATATAATTTGCTAACTCTTACTGTTTCTTTATGTGCAAAGAGCATGACATTTTCTTGAAATTGTAAAACAAGCTGCTAGATAACGACGAGCATGGTTATATCTCTTGCCCATTAATTTGGTACTTAAATTTCACGGAATATCAGGTAACAGATACCATTGTCACGACTAATGTTGTGACTTGGGTGAGAGGTGGGATGAAAAAGACTTAACTTGCTTGGGAAATCTATTTATTAACTACTTTTACTATAGTTACATCACATACCCAGGGGTGTTGAGTCCACATAGTACTCTGTGCTGTCAATACAGGTCCTCCCATCACGGAGTTCTTATTACCTCTTGGGGATATGCCGTCCGTTGCAGGAAAGATAGGCAGAGTTACGTCGCCGTCGTTGGCGCAGAGCAAGCCGAACTGGCAGAAGTCGACTAAAGCCAAGGCCCAGCGAGCGAGGGCGTGCTAGAGAGTCAGAGAGTCCGTGTGAGTGAGCTCTGCAGCTCTTTATATAAGGGGATTCTCTACATTGCAACTTTCTGTCTTACCAATCATGATGTGCCACCGCTGTACGTTTGAATTACATTAACTAATGGCAGAACATGAGTAGGTGTTCTAGAATCTTTCTAGTGACGATTCACAGTCTTTGGTTCACCACGACTTTGCTTGACGCTGATGCCATGGCAAAATTCTTAGAGATTGCAATGGGAAGTGGTTAACCGCTTGCAATATCTTTGTGATTTCTGAACCAGCAATGTTAACGTAAGTTACAGAATATGCATCCGAATGAAATAAGAAACGTCCCCAAAAATATATTAATTTATAATGCTCATCAACGGTATATGTGATACTATTTAAAACTCTCAAAATTCGTCAATAAATTAACCTTATTGGTGATGGCTATCTTGAGAATGTGATACCAGCATCCTGAAATGCTTCTATGTGAAAGTGTTTAACAATTGCTGCGTTTACGATGACATTCCCCAGTTGTGTAAAATCTTCGAATGAAGAGTAAATGCCAAAAAAGCTGCTGTGTGTGACCGAGCGTTTTCATGATGGAAGAAGCTGTTGTTCATGTGTTAATACTCTGGACGTTTTCTCTTCAGGACCTCTCGCAGTCACCTCAGGACCTTACAACGCTTATGTTCAATCAAGAAAGACAAAATCTCTAGGGTATTCTCATCAATATCTAATAACTATTTGCTCCGGACTTTCTTTGGTTAGAGTGAAGATATACTCTTCCACTAAAATAATTACTGCTTAGTTTTGGATTCATATTCAAAAGAAATCCAAACTTCATTCACTTTTAAAAAATAAAACAGTTATAATAGTTATCAACAGCTATAAACACTATTACTCTTAGTAAAAAGCTACAACTTTTTCCCATAAGCAATGAAAATTAAATTTCAACAGCAAAGAATACATTTCAGTAAATTTTATTCTATAAATAACCATTTTATATATAAAAAGATAATTTGAACAAACAGCTGTATTTTAAGACTAGGGTTGGTATTGTTAGATATATCCTTATTTTCCATTGCTTGCAGATCGATTATGGTGAGTTGTTCAGTTTGATTATTTAAACACTAGCTAAGAAAAAAATCGCAAAGAATGTGGTTGAAAAAAGCGATAGTTTCAATAAAATCTGTTATCAAGTAAAGAATTTATAATTATTTAAAATAGGGAGTGCTTAGACATACATTATAATCCAGCCCGAAGCCTGTTAGCAAGTATATAAAGGTGGAATCATCTAGCGGCTAGCGGTTGTGACTGTGTTCCTTAACGCGTAAACAACAAATTTCAAAACTTTTAGATAACACCTAGTAGCTTAAATGTTCAGATTTTTTGCCACTTTACAGCCCTTTACTCCTAACCGCCTCATATAAGTTAATGAACTCTCATTAAAAGCAATTACCTTCGCCAAGTAAAATTTGCGCTAATTTGCATAAAACATGTACAGAATAAATTTGCTTCGCCAGCCTTGGTCATAGATTTTAGGTGGAACATTTCTGCTGTCTTTTCGGCGATTCTTTATTCTAAAGACAAAAAAGTGCAAGAACGTTTCCTTTAAGTAAAAATCCCACCAGTGGCGAAAAGAGTTCATCGTGCAGTTACAGAATTCTCTTTTGTGTAACGTCTTCTGCAAGTAACTAAAGGACTGAATAGGAGGGGAGAAATCGCTCGCGTGGGGACAAATGGGAGAATAACGTGAAACAAAGTTATGAAAAGGAAGAGGATTGGGAAGTTGTAATTAGTTTGATGCTTGGTTTAGGTTCACCATTCTTCTCATTCTAGCAGCCGCGCCTTCTCTTGGAATTGGCATTTTAGTTACACAAACAATACCCTCCCTTCCCGATATCTTTCTCTTCGCGTAATCTCGCAAGTGCACCCTTCCTTGAGAGAGAAAGATGACGAAATTTCTATTCACATCATCCTTCCCTTAAGCATAACTTATCCTCGGTCCCCTCCCCATTTTCTCCGCTCTAACGCTTTAAGTAGTGGATGCCATAAATTGCAGCTTATTCTTAAATTATTGTTATTATGAAGGGAATAATTCCCTTAAGTACGTTATATTTAATGGCTGTTGCTGCTTTATTCGGAAATGTAATAGAGCCCATGGCTGGGGGGCGATTCTTACAGATATGATGTGTGACCTTTATGGAAAGAAAAAGTTGATTTGTTTGAAAGCTCGAATCTCAAGGAAACTTCCTACTTCTTTTTCGTTTGGGACAAGAAAAATCTGATTGACTGTTGTACCCAGTTCCTTAAGAGCATCCACAACGTCTTATATCTCCAATGTCACTTGTAAGGAAGACACTCTTCTAAATTATTAGCTTTAGAAAGTTAAACGTGTACTGCAGTTTACAACTTATTATTGAATGTCTTTAATTCTTACAAGACTTGTTGTAAGACAAGACTTACAAGACAAGTTGTTACAATAATCCTTAATGTATATTTACGTGTTATTCTTTAATATTATTTCATCATCTCTATCGTCAAGTTACTAAAGAATTAAAACAACATATAAACATTATAAACACACCTTTCGAGGCACATTCTGAACCTGGTGCGAAAACTGAAGTTGGCGAGCCACAGCCGTTGATGCAAAATTTGAGGAAATAAAATGCAACATTATATAATTCGTCAAACTCTCACATAAAAATTTACTGAGTAGAAGTACATAAGATTTCCTAACACTTTGTGCACCATCCCCCCACTTTTAACATATATAACAGTAAAGCCTAATTTTATGAAGTGTTGTTGAGAAACTATCTCTTGGTAGAAGATTCTAATTAGAACTTTAATTTTTCATGTCAAGCGGTTGAAATACAACACTTTGCTTAAATCTGTTGCATTGGATTGGTAGAAATGGAAGAGGTCGCTCGGACATGTTCGAGGGCTAGCCGTGTGTGCATATGGTCCCAGTGAGGTATTCCTGAAAGAAATTTGATTAGAGAGACACCGGACAGTCAGATTCCATGGGCGGTGAGACACAGCCATAGACAGGAGCCCTAACATCGTTTCCAGGTAGAACACCTTGATGCCGCACCAGACGTTGGAGCAGAAACCTTGCCATAATGCAAGCCGCCATCACACTGCACTAAACACCAACCCAATTAGTCTGAAACTTTTAGCCTTGTAACAGAATAGAAAGGCGGTCCAAAGGATTTGAGCTCGGAATATCCCAAAACGCTGGTTCCAAGCGTAACCGCCTGAAGCACGCAGGTCAGTTAACATTCGGACGGAAGGGCGGTTCATTTTCTCATTTTTTTTTATTTTTCTTCTGTTTAACGAGCATAGAAAGCGTCGTATATATGTGATTTTTTAGATTTACGCAAAACCTCTGCATTAAATTGTACCCTGTGATCTGTACGCCATGCAGGGGGTCGCAAGCTTACTTGCCTACTTGTTGAACATTCTGACTTTCGCAATGGTAGCACAGCTGTTCCCGGGTGTGTGCTGTGTTGTTCGTTTCTTAATTTGACAACATATGTATATAAATTAACACTAATAATAAAAGTAGATAAAGATAAAACACAGAGAAAGAGTCACACTTGAAATTGCAATTTCAAGGATGACTCTTTCTCTGTGTTTTATCTTTATCTACTTTTATTATTAGTGTTAATTTGTTACATTGTTAATAGTGTTTCTTTATTTTTATTTTTCATATATATGTATGAAGTGCATTATGCCTCGTGTGTTTACAATGGCACAACGTGTCTTTATGTACGATTCATGTATGCTAACACAGTTCGTGAAGCTCGAAGACTGTTTCAAGCAAGATTCCCGGGTGTAGACGTTGCAGATCATAAAACGGTCCATAATCTGTATAATACATCAGGAAACTGGAAGTGTTCAGCCTAAGAAACTAAAAAAGCAGCGTAGAGTTCTCATCAAAGAAACATTACGTCGTTTAGAAAAATCCCTGGAAAATCTCTTCCCACTTGACAACAAGTGGGCATTTCACGTGGGTGTACAAAAGGCACCAAATTATTGTACATGCCGTATAAAACAACTGTGGCACATGGTAAGTAATAAACCTTTTATAAAGGTGAAAGTCATGTGAAGAAATATAAAGCTATAACAGAACTGTCTATGCTTTATTGTGTTTGTAAACACCATATTTTCATCCAAACTTTCACACATCGTTCAATAATTTGAAATATTCGTAATAATAATAATAATAATAATAATAATAATAATAATAATAATAATAATAATAATAATAATAATAATAATAATAATAAAAGTAGTAATAATAATAATAAAAGTAATAATAAAAGTAATAATAATAATAATAATAATAATAAAAGTAATAATAATAGTGTATAAAGCATTACCTTTCTTCTACTTGTTCACAGCTTCAAATACGGGATGTTGACGCACGCTTTTTGCAGTTATATATATGAAAAAAACATGGTTCAGCACCCTTACTTGAGACTGTGAGCAAGCTGGAGAAAAGTGGTGCCTTTATTATTATTATTATTATTATTATTATTATTATTATTATTATTATTATTATTATTATTATTATTCCTAACCCTTTGGACTTAAAAGAAAGTGTTATAGGTTTTCGACGAAATTCAAGTGATGAATTTTGTAACATAAAAGTGAGTCCGAGTTTTGTATTCAGTGATAGTATTACAATAATGGTAAGAAGGAAATTAAACAGGAAATAGCATCAAATGTTAATTCTGTTCCTGCTGTGCTTCCTATTTGAGCCTTTAAAACCTTGTTAAATAAATAAACGGTTTTATTTTGACTAGTAATCCATGGAGAAGAGTGATTTGCATGTGTAGCAAAAAACCGAAAGTATTGGTCCAGTAGATTGCGTAAATTGCCTATAGTTTCTGCACGATGTACTGCTATTTATTTTATGTAATAAAATTAAGATCAATTAATATCCTAGTTTACCTATCATAGTTCTGGTTTACATGGTATAGTTTTTGCATGGCTTTTTTTAAAGAATCTTTTAATTTTCATTCAAATGAGTCACCCAGCGCCTCACACAAACTCATATCCAGATATCCAAACATTTTACGCGTTTACTGGGTAAATATTTTTCAGTATTGAGTGTAAGTGACATATGTAATTTATTATTAATTGAAGTGTCTAGTTCCAAAAGGCAACATATGGTATTCTTTGTCGAAAATGAGTTTTTACCTAATTCTTATCGTATGGACACTTGAAATTAATCGCGCCATGCCATCCAAAACATGTTATTTTTTCTGAAAATGAAGTTTAAAATGAACGTATTTCCAAAATCTGACAGCTTTAACTTTGAAGCTGATGTACCTGTACAGAAAAACATTCGGAAACCTGATTTAGATTTTATTCCGTATGTGCAATATTACTGAAGAAAATATTTAAAATCCCTATACAGATTAAGAACACAGAAACTGTACAAAATTTTCAAAAGACAAGAAAATAATGAACTAATGACTATACAACTCCAAAATTATCTGGCCAAGCTACTAATTATCGCAGACAATTTACATGTATACGTTTGTAGTCTGTGCAGGATCATATTATGAGCGTCAAACAAAGCACATCTTTTCACCATAAAGGATCTAATGAAATTTCTTCCTTGATTTTTCACAGATTTAATAATACTCGACCAGCAGGTCTAGTTTCCAATGGCAGGTAGTTCAGAAAAAAATAGTGGCATGATTAGAATGCTTGTGGGATGATTGTATAATGCTTCCCCAAGCCCATTAAAAAGTAGAAGTATTGTTTCCCGCTGTGGGTTAATTTTTAATTCCTCCTAATAGTTTTTTTTTTTTTTTTTTTTTTTTTTTTTTTTTTTTTTTTTAAGAGAATGAGAAATAAACGGAAGGAAGCAAGAAAATTTATATATCATAAATAAATCGAGAGGGCTACAAGAATATTTTAATATCTTTGCTGTATATGATGGGAATAAGGCATTCAGTCGACCCCCTCCTTGGTCTATAGGTTAGCATTGCTGACGGCTGGTTCGATTCCCGGTATCTTAAGGAGCGGTAGCCTTGCGAGGTGCACCCATCCTCGTGAGAATAATTGGGGTGCTTCCTGATGGAGAGGTAACGTTTTTCCATCTAGGAAGCCACGGGATAGGCGACCGGCTGGGTGCTGGCATGCTGATTACATGTCCCCTTGCAATACTGCCCTCTATCAGTAAAGTCGTAAGACGGAGGTAGAGGAAGTAGAGGTCGCTGCTGCAGTCCATAGTTCGATCTCGGGTTGTAGCGCTATAGAAGAAGAGTAAGAAGGCGTTCCGTTTATTTTCAAAATGCCATAGTGATGGTAGTTAAAACTTCAATTTTGCAAAAGATTTTTAAGATAATAATCATCGGTTCGTCCTCGCGGAGAATAGAACTGTAGAAGTGACCTAGTTGAGTTTTAAAGGAATAACGAAGTAAGGGGAAACACTAACATCCAGTGTCGCTTAGAGTAAACACAAGTAAACATGGGTGTCATAAATGGGGACACTCCAGACAGACCAGTCTCACTGAAGAAGAAGAAGAAGAAGAAGAAGAGGAGGAGGAGGAGGAGGAGGAGGAGGAGGATTTTAACATTTAAGTTCTGTTTAAAAGAAGCTTAATTGTTTGTTGCAATATGTTTTTCACAAAATTCCAAATTTTGTTCCAAAACTTGACAATTGTAAAGGTTCTCTTCAAAAGACTATTTTGAAGTAACACTGGTTTTAAAATATCTGACGCCGTCACCTTAACACCAGCTGGTCCACACCCTTTTCTCTGCAACATTACAGCAATATTGAGAAGTAAAGCAAAGCTGCAGCTTGTTTATGTCCTACACTATTGCTTAGCACTTGCTCCCAAAGAACAGCACAAGGTCGTAAATTCGCGCAAGCAACGTACTCATTTCTTCCTTGGAAACAGTCCAGTTTATGAAAACAATATAACACTTACTGCGCCTGAACTTTCCTTTTTCTGCCCCTAACATAATTTTGTTTGCATAGCTCTGGTAACCCGGTTCTACAGGTTTTTCCTGAGCCTCTTTAGCTCTTTGCTTTTATATTATCCCGTGCAACAAATATATTAACAGACACGTGGAAGGGTCAGCTTGTTTAATAATAGCCCCTGGCGACGTGAAATAAAATGTTTATGCGCCTATTAATTTTTCAGTCACTAGCTGTCCATCAGTGGGGTCTAATGTGTGAAAATAACCTTTGCCCTTCTGGACATCGTTTTGTTTTGTAATCTGTAATATATTTTACTTTTTCAGGAAATGTTATTTATGTGTTTACGTTGAGTGTTAATTTTCACTTTCATTTTATATAATTGCATTTATAGCATTTTCAGTTTCTCCAAAACATTGATCATTTGGTAAAAGCAACTGCGTGAAAAATACTGCCCTGTACATTCCTAGTCGTTGATATGATAAGTAGCCATAGAGTACGCAGAGTACATGTAATTTTAATACAGTGAGATTATTTGAGTTGTGGGCCGCCTGAGCGCGCCTTCTTACTGTGTGAACACATAAAGGGAGATAAGACTCTCAGGGCTAAATGCTAGTGTGCTTATTTTAGTATATATATGACACTTAATTTAAAGATGACAATAATAAGCATTAATCTGTGCATTTTAAGAGATGTCCCTCAGCGGCAATACATTGCCGGCATCTGTGTATGAAATTCCGTATTTCATTGCATAAGAACACGGCGCGGGAGTTCCAAATACGTCTTCTTTTTTACTTCTCTGTAAGAATCTGTTTTCACATAAAAGTCCGCTCAAAGTGAATAATCTAAGTTTAAGATGATATATTTCTGTAATTACTTAAAACAGTGGCATGAAATGTTTTATTTTTATTTTTCAATTAAATAACTTATAAATAAAATCAAAAGCAAATATTTGTTAAATAAAGTTAAGCGTTCATTAATTCTGACTGCGTTATTCAAGTGTTCATATAGCTCATATTTTGTTCCTTCAGGTGAAATATGAAAAGTCAATAAATATGTAATCCCGTATTATTGCTGAAGGTGAACTGTTAAAATTATGAATGTGTTACAACTATTGCAATACACTATAAGGCTTCTGTTTCTATGAAACCATGTATCAAATGCAATTAATTGCTCGTTGTTTAAATAATTAGTTACTGTATTAATTTTGCCCGCATTACCGATTCATTTTTGCCTCTTCAATTCTATATTGTTAGGCCCGAGGCCTTCTTCGCTCACCCAGTGACTAAGGTAGAACGTATCGTTAAAATGGTTTCCTTTAAATTTTTAAGTGCTTTATTATAATGATTTAGCGTTCCGTTGTTACAAATTTGCTGAACAGGGGCCTTCATTTGTAAGCCAACGTATTCAGTGAGTAAATAAGTCACAACATTAATATTTTATTCTTTGGTAAACTCTGAACTTTTATCATAATCTTCTACCTTAATATTTGTTTGTCAATAATTTGATTAATCATTATATGGTAAATAAGGCAAACATTTGAAAATACATAGCGTAAATTTAAAGATTCGAGTATTTAAATTTAACATTTTAATTTATTCATAATGGTTTCAATAATGTATTGCTGACATGTGTTTACATCAGTTACTTTTTAAGGCTATTTTCGTTTTGTCACAGTTTATTTTAAAATGAAACCTTTTTATGTGTTTTATATTTATTTATCTTTACTCCAATTATATAAATAAATATATTATTCATCTACTTCCATACTGCAGGTACTGGGGAATTTCTTCTATCATATTCCTAAAATTTGCCTGATAGAAACGGAAGAATATCGAATTTAGGCTATTATATATTTTACTTCAGATATTGCGTAAATTATACATTTAAAAATTATAGAAAGTAGTTATCACAAAACACACGGTTTTTAGGTATGAGAAATAGAATGATAAAAAGTTTATCCTCATTTATATTAATTTTAAAGGATTTTAATTAAATTTGCTAGCATAATTCTCAATTATTATATTTATAAAGTCAATATGGAAATTGTTTGTAGATATTTTACGTAATACTGAACAGTAAAAGGAACTCCATTTAGTTACAGTAACATTTTTGCAGAATTTAGAACCGCAGGAGGGCTTTCTGTAATTTTAAACAGAGTGGTTACTCAACATTGCTAATGAAGGTACCCTGCTTGATATGAATTACAAAAATCCCGCTGTGCCTTCCTGCCTGCGGCAAGTTAGAAAGGAACTGAGCAGTCTTGTGTACAAACTTCCTTGGGAGTTTAGAAAATACGTTGCTGGAACCTACTCGCAAATGGAAAGCAAGATAAAAGCAAATAGCCTTGCATTAAAATAGTTTTATCTTGATGTGAAAACACCTAACTACTTTCGCAGCTGCTACAGTTTGTGCATACCAACTAAGCGGGATTGAGTTTTGATTTCTTTTGGCTGAATTTTATTTTTGTAGAGCATTTTGTGCACTAGCAAGACTAACACAGTAGATTCAGAAAGATACGAACCTCGGGCTCACACAGTCATAAATATTGGCAGGAAAATAAAATTAATTCTAAATAAATTAAAATGTCTCGCCTCTCTCTTTCTATTTGCAATAAATAGTATGCAGAACTTATTTTATAAAATACAATATAATTAATTTAGTTGTATAAAACATACTGGAGCAGTAAATTTCTGTAAGAGATAATCAATCATCATGTTTGGGATAATTCCCCTATACATTACCTTAATTCCATTTTCCTTATTCCCAAATAAATCTTCCTTTAAAATTATGAGTGGCTAAAGGAAGGAACGTTGTCAGGATTTACTGCGTTATTGCGAATAGAAGACACAAAATGTGAACCCAATCATCGCCCGATGCAACAGACTATCAACGATATATGGGCTTAAGCAGTCTTGCTAAAATGGTGATGGCATGTTATTCTAGCAGGAAAATAATTTTAACAATGAAACAGCACGTTGGCACCTAAAATGTAAACCTGAGATAATATTCGTACTAAACGTTACATTAGTAATAGTTTTTCCTGCCTAATCGAATAATGAGTTGCTTAAGCATAGTCAAAGTGTTTAAATATATCATAAAATTTAATTAATGTTTTTTGTGTTTGTTCAATTAGATATATTTTATTATTCAGGCATGAAATAAAATTGAATCTATGATTTTAAAAAGGAAATAAGTGCACGTTTTTTGCTGAAATAAGTTGAGATATAAATTTTGTTTTTCAGTCCTCAAACTATATATTAGTATAAAAGAGAAAAAAGTTCTAAATTAATTGTGAATCCAGTACCAGGTTAAAACGTCTATTGCTTTTAAAAAGGAAACAAGCCCTGGACTAGTTTCCCTTATCAAATCATAGATGGCCTTCAATGCTCATTTATGATGATGGTAATATTATGTATTTACTTGATTATTAGAGTATTTTGTGATAGTGATATTTATTATTGTTATAGTAACTGCCTGTAGTACATACCACTACTTTATTTGTTATTTTATACTGTTTATAATGGATGATCATGAAAGCGAATTTATAAAAAAGAATAAGAGGAAAGGGGCTTGAAATACTGAGGATTGTGCTCATGAGAAGAGAAAAAGATCTCGTTTAGCTGGGACGGAGTGTGTTACTGGGTAGAATTATGAACGTCAAAAAACCGGATCTTGATTGCAGCTGCCAGTTGAAGTTTACAAATAAATTCCTTAAGATGATAAAATAGCTAATTTATCACATAGACTTAGTGAAGCTACTAAAAATGAACAGTAAATGTAAAGATCAAGTCTGCATCACTGAATGAAAATATTAATAGGGCTGCAGTTGCAGAATTAATGGTACATAAAATAAGAGCAGCTAAATGGTGGCCCATGTATTTTAAGAAGACACCAAAGTTATCCCTCATCTTGGCAGCCCGCATTCCAATCACGGGTTAACTATTTCAAAGTATAAACACTTAACATAATTATAATAAAGAACAATTTAGATATCTCATTGCACTTGCACATTGATGGCAGTATTTCCAGCACTCTTTAAAGTTGGCAATATATAATGCAAACCCTGGTGTGCCTTCCTAAATTGTATACGGTGCAGCTAGCGTTACAATCAACAATAAGAAGATAGCAGATGTTGAAAAAATAGTTCAGTTTATCCCAGACGAACCTAGAAAATGCTCTCATGGCCAACAAATTATGTCAGTCCTGATGACTAGCCCTAGATGGTTATAGTTTGTTGAGAGTGTTTTTATAACGTCTACTTAGCTGAATATGTCAATCAGCTTTAAGCGAAATATTCCACAATATTTTATTTAATTATCATGAAATGAAAACAATGAAAAAATATTTATTTTGCTTTCCACTGCAAGTCATAGAACTATTTTATAAAGGAAAAGAGACCTAGGGCCTAAAGAGTATTCAGTAAGTCACACATGCAAAATCGAAATCCATGAACAGCTAAAACAATTAATAATGATAAGTTCTACAAGTTTGCTGTGGAACACAACTTTAAGTAGAGCTAGCTTTGGAATTTATAATTTTTTTTTTGTTTTTGTTTCCTCAAAACTATATACCCTGTACTTGTTTCTTTTCAAATCACTGATTCAATTAAGTTTCAGTAAAAAGAATGAATTAAATTTTACAGAAATACAAAAACCTTACACAAAAATATTTATTGTGCTAATTTCATTGTTTGCGTAGGGAGGAGTTTTGGATTGAAATGATGCCGTGTTAGCAGCCTGTGTAATGCAACTAGAGTACACATCCTGAACTCCAGTACCAGAATGTACTTCATATGATTGGACATGGAAAGACCATTAGAGAGGGAAAGTTTACAAGGCACATTTCCCGAATTTGTAATTAATATACGCAGAAATAGAAAATGAAGGGTTGAGGATGTTTCCGACCGAACCCTTGTGAACTTAACATGTTGAATGAGGTTGCTGGGGAGTGAGGGAGGAGGGATACACGAGATGAGTCAACCCAGCGGCGTATACTAACGAACGGCCTTGATGTCTCAGTTATATTGAATTTTCTTAAGCGACGCTTAGAATTGTCACTATTTTTGTCGTTTCTCGCCCCAACCTCCGAATTAAAAAAGAATGAAGCTTTACAACTGCAGAAATTAAATTTTTCGTTTAATAATCGCTGACCACACGCTTTTAGATTGCAAAAAAACATAACAAAAGAGCAGAAGAGTTAATAAGTTCTACGGACGTAAAAGATTGGCTCCTGCATACGCACAGATAGACAGGCAAACAGTTTGTTACATTTTTTGAGAGAGATCTGTGATCTGTGATTACTTGTTCGGAATACTGATGACTAAACTCGGATAAAAAGGGGCACAAAAGAGAAGCAGAAAAGATAATTGTTGTGGCTTGCTAAATCTTATTTTACCAATGAAGAGATAATGCCGCATAGCTTTATTGGCGTACATGTCAACATAGACATAGGTATGTCGAGACTATACTGAAATGGAAACTCAATCAAATGATTTTTAATAACAACAACCAACAGAAGGTGTCCTGTATGTCCTAGTTCTATTTCATTACTTAAGACATCTACTTTTTGTATAAATTAACAAATATTTGTTTTCCAGGAGGCCAAGTTTTAATCATTAACCACGAGCATGAAAGGAAGCGGTGTACTTTTGGTTTAATAACAGTAACAATTGTTATTAAATCAAGGAAAGTCATGTTTAAAGAGGAAATCAAATGGATTTTATATGATTATAAATTTTTCTTGAACAGTCAAACTTTAAATATAGAAATAAACTTTAGACGTTGTGTCCACATTTTTGTATTGCAATACTAAGCGACAATTTTCACTCACAAAATCTCCCCATTTAATGGTTGAACCTCAAGCAATGTACCCTTTTTTGCTATAACTGAACCCAAGAGGGTGATGTTCTCTGGTAGTAAAACTGTTATCTGATCGCTAAAACACCTGGTACTGTTACAAACTTCTTAAAGGAACTGTACCACATTTTTCGTTTAGAGGTATCAAGAAATAAGGGCTCTCCGTTTAAAATCAGAGTAAATTTTTGTTATAACTTGCATCCTAAAAGATACAAAAGTTCTTTAAGTTTATATACAAATGGTATGAAGGAAATCTAGCGCCACGGTAAGCTTGTGGATGCCAATATGTGGGGCGTAGGTACAAACGGCCAGCCTTTGAGCATGCATGAGGAACCTAAATATCCTCTGTCCTGCTCCGCGTCGGCCCCTGTCTTTTAACATCTTATACTTTAATTTTAAATTATTGCGGTTAAGCTGTCACTTTACGATGCGGTAACTTATTAATTTAATTTTAAATTTAATGACCACACTCTAGCTAGCACTATGTTATACCCGAGAGAATCGGTGGAAATATGCTTGTGATTCATAAAACAGTAGTTAAGAGCATTTAACAGCATTTAATGAAAAAAATTAATAAAGTTGCTCTCCCATTATTATAAATATTACTTATTAAAGAAGTAAAAAGATCAATAGCATATGTTGCTGTTTAATTTTAATCGTGTTAAATAAAAAACTCCTAACAATTTACATACACAATTGCACAAAACGTTAAATAGTGAAACAGAAGTTGACTTCTAGCTAAGCATATAAGTATTTCACAAACGTGAGGGCTGTTCAGCTAAAAAGCTACAAATATTGCCGAACTTGGCTGCCAAAATTTACATACAAATCTTACTGACAATAATTCAGTTAACAAGAAAGCAGATAACTTACCAAAATATACCAGCTCTTTCGGAAATGCGTTTCTTGAAACATTAACGGCCAGTAAATGCAGTACAGACAAATAGCAAAGCTCCTCAATAGAAAGCTTGTTTATACACTTTACATTTTAAAATTACGTCATTACATATCGCTTAAAGTAAGTCTAACGCAACGAACCTGGGTCACAAAAAGACAACCAAGAAGCTGTTATTAATTTGTAATGAAAAATCGAAACGAACTCTATCTTAGCTACGTCCATTTGTTACAAAATTCAGGAGAGTATCAGACGGTCACCAAACAAGTTTACATTTATCCTTTACACGTAGAACTGACAATGCAGGCTGCAGTGCCTAATGGTACTGAAGACTGCCGACTGGTTATGTTTCTAGTAGTAGGTATTAATTTACGCAAATAATTTCCACTTGACCACTAAGCCCTGTTAGCTCAGTAGGTTAGAACAGCGTATTACTGGTGTGAAGGTTGTGGGTTCTATTCCACATAGGTAATTATTTTTTTCTTACTTTTAATCTTTTTTATTCTCTCACAATAAACATTATTTTTTTATTTTCATAAATTTTCTACGCTATTCTTAATCGAATAAATACTATTTTTTCATAGTTTAGGTTAGTTCAGTTAAAGTTTAAGAAAAATAATAGAACATGAAAAATAACATTACTCCAAAATAACAATTTCTAACTCGCTACTTTTTTTTTTTTTTTTTTTATCTTCATAGTTTTTCTGCATGACTCTCAATGGAAAAATGTGCTTTTTTGGTTAGTTCGAGTAAAAATAAAGAACATAAAAATTTTTATTAATAATAGCGGCGCTTCCATGCGAAAGGGAAGTGTTGACTGCAGTCCCGAACGGCCGACTTTCTTCGCTACGGTTCGGCTTGCTGCCTGTTTTGCTTTCTTCGTGTAAGGGCATGTCAAGCATACTAGCTCACAGACCGTTCAAAGTAAGACATGCGTTAACCAATCGGTATAGACTTGAAATATGACGCGAGCGCGGCCATGTGACACTACCAAAGAAGGAGAAACAGAAATATCGATTGCGTACTTCCACGCAACTAAGACAAGAGTCCCTAACAATTCAGTCCAACAGCTATTGAACTAATTCTTTTTCATGTCCAGTGAAATTGTTTTTAAACAGATAAATTTGTCTTAATTGATGTTAAAATCTTGTCACAGTGTGTGAGGTTCATAATCGTGAGATTTCATTTCCGGTATCAACTAATCTAAATAGGGTATTTTCGTAGTTTTTCTTAGTCGAAGAAACAGATAATGGATTAAACATTTCTCACCACAACTCCAAAATGAAATTAAAAAAATATAAAGTGTACAGAAAATCACAACTGTCCGCCTAAAAATGATATGCATATTACATAGGTTTAAGTTAACTTTTTCCCAACATAAGTTGCAAAAGGACCAATACAGCAAAACAAACAATACATAATAAATGTTATCTAAAAATATAAGTGCAGTCTTCACGTATTAAACAAATATAGTTCTACCGGATTAGAGCAACGATATGTTTGTTTATGGCGTACATGACTGTAGTGAGAGAGTATTAATTTTGTTTAAATTAGATTAAGAAGTAAATACACAAAAAACATAGGTGCTTAATAAATTCTTTGGAATATTTCACAAATATATGAGGCATTGTTGAAATTACAAGGAAGTTAACTGCTGCTTGAATGTTTTAGAAAACATATGGAAGTTTAAAGTGTGAGTTTTAGAATGCGAAAAAAGTTTAATAATTTAAAAGAATCAGCTCTATTTCTCACTATAATCTGGAATTTAATAACTAATAAAGTAACGCCGAAAGGCAATTGAAGATGTTGAAGATATTTTCACGTCACTGTATATTTCATTTTGTGAATAAATATAAAAGTTATGTACAACCCACAACCCTTTCCAAATGCTATAAATCTTAAAGCATTTTAAGATAAATTTGTATTCCCAGTGCGCACAATTCCCCTGTTCGGTGATGCATACTGCATGACCCTGTTTCGTATGAACTACCATGTAGGACCAAAGCTGCCTTCAGTTGACCTCCTTCCTAGCGTATAGTCCGAGTCGAAGAATGCTACAGAGTGCCCAGGAGGTCTCATACATAATTTATGACATATTTTAAAACATTTAAATAGATGTCGTTTAAGACGTTAATGATTTGATTTATCAAGTATGTCCTGGCCTCATACCCTCTCTCAAACACCTCCTGGACTTGCCAACAAACCGTTATACCACAGGTTGTAGTTTAGAAACAGTTTTGAGAGTGTTTCTTCTGACACTCTCAATATAATTTTCTCTATATTGTTATATCTTCCATTTTTACTTCTGTAATTATTTCAACACCCAGAGCTATACATCCTTTCACTGATCTTAAGAATTTCATTTTCTTCAAGCCTTTCTTGGTAATTATCCAGTAAAGAATAACTGGTAATTATATAACGGTATAAAATTTCACTTGTGTCTATTTTTTTCCAGTTTTTCATGTTCATTCTTATTGTACCCCATATTTGTTTAATTTAAAGCCCATATATTTATTTATCATAAGGTGTTTGTGCACTTAAGTAAATAAAAACAGATTTTTGGTCCAGGACATCATGTTCAATTAAAAATTTACTGCTAACAGAACATATTTTAATAGAACTCATAATTTTTGTCTTCTTGTTCAATATTTTAAATGTATTTATTACTAAAGTTATTAATGTAGTAAGATGTAATTTACCCTCTATATAAAAAAGTACCATTTTACCAACATGTAGAATATGAAGTACAACTAATCCTAGTACAGTTATTATTAATCTGTGCACCCCATTTTCATAATAAATGGTTCAAGACTAACCACAATCTTGTTATTACGCTTATTAGTTTTTTATATTCAGTAAACATTAATGTTTTACTTTTGCTGAGCATACGTATATATGCTGTGTCGTTGTCGATCTCATTTAATTACTATTTCACTAGCACTCTTCTGTGCTTTCACAATGCATCATCCAGTATGCGAAAGAAATGGAATAAAGTTCCAGTAATGGGGTCTTGAAAAGGCCAATGTACTCATCATGATGGGAGAAGAAAAACGAATTTAAAAAACAGTGTTCTGGAGTGCATTTACAAAACTTAAGCTTAATAACAATTGAAAAATAATGCACTTCCACGAGAATTTGCTTTAATTAAATGCAATTAAAACGATAATTACAATATACAAAGAGGGTTGAACTATTTAGCATCATCAATTACAGTTCTCCCATATAAAATATAAAAAATGAACACCTTCCCAGAGTAAGACAGAAAGAAAGTGCATAGAAAAGTTACTCCAAAACTAAGAAAAAATGGCATCATATAAAATGCATGCAAAAAAACATGATACAGAATATTAAATGTTACAGCATCCAAACACAGAAAGTTTTCAACCATAAAGCACAAAAGGAAGAAATTCATAACTAGTTTCACAAAATTATCACTCAAAATTGTAGCAAGTCAAATAATTTTTCCGTGAATTAAAACACAGTAAGTAAAAAGAAATCTTAATTTAACTTTTATCAAAATATTGCAAGAATTTAAAGCAGTACATTTTCTCTCGAAACATTAAACAAAATTCAACACAGAAGGTTCCAAAGTAAACTTTTTGCTTGCATATTAAAACACGTTTATCCAATTAAAACTTTTTATCCAAAAAAAAATCCACATTTTAGTCAGTTTGACATGGGAACTCCCCTCCCCTCCAATTTGACGTCACGAACCTATCAATACAGACAACACATGCTCTGGCCAATGAACAACAACCGCGTTTCTAGAGAAATAATTCTAGACGTAAGAAGGAGAACCGAAATCAAATGAATGATCACATATCGTGACAAAGCTTAAGTGTTTGGAAACACCTCTGATTTCCAAGTTTATCCATAGAAGGTTCCTGTTCATCCTACGAAATTAGATTTAATTATGTTCATTACTATATTAATCAATTTGTTAAATGTTTACAAATATTTTGTGTGAAGGAAAGAAATTTGGGGTGTGGTCGTTTTGAGCTTAGCTCTTGAAGTTTTGGAACTATGAATCAAAGCAACTGTTTTTTATAAATAAAATTGCTATATATATATTTGTAAAAAAGTTCATTGCAATAGTTTCACTCTTTTCCTTTGCTTTTAAACCATTTCTAAAATAATGTTAAACATTTCTGTATTTTTCGTTGTTTTGGCGCTGTTAGATAATTAAGATATTAATCGTAAAGTTTTGCGTATTTCCCGATACTATGAATTAATTGAGAAAAAGTAGAGAAATGCGAAGAACAACGGTGATAATTTTGACATTAATAAACAACGAAACAATTAAAATCCCTTGTAGTACTTTTAACACTCACATACTTTTTATCTGCAAGTTCTACTTTTATTCCAATAAGTCACATTCAGTTATAAAATGAACATTGTTTAAAGTTTCTTAAACAAGTAAGTTATAACTGAACCAACTTCTTGTTTCTACTTTGCTGCAAGTACTTAGCTTCCAATGGAGAATACGCCACTGATAGGGACCCCCGGTGTAGTGAATGGGGTATAAAGATATATGGTAGCCCCCCAGGGTACTTGTAGTGGTTATGGTACTGCTGGTCGGGAGGGTGGTTTTGTTAAAGGAAGTAGAGATAGAGATACCACCCTCCAATCCCAAACATACAAGTACAGGAGCTGGAACAAGCCCTTCATAATCAGGGGGAAGCCTTTTGACGGGTTCCGACCTTCAAGAGCTAACAGCTTCATCCAGATAATTAAATAGAAACGCTCTGAAGTATATTGGCATGCCTGCAAGACCCACGGTTTTATTTTATTAAAAGATCTTATCGAGTACAGAGCTACAACATGACATTTCAAGAGATTACATCATTCTACAGAAAAGGACTTTTGCCGTCAGTAATGGAGTAACATTGTGCGCGGTTAGAGTAGAGTAGACCCCGTTATCTTAAGCCACCTTCAGAGATCTAAATAAATGTTATACTAAATATTCATAATTGTTTAATAATCTGCGCTGAGTCATGGCGATTCAATTTCTGCGTCTGTAGGGGAACTACGTTAACTTTAGTAGTACCTGGGTTAGTATTTATATTGAAATATGCAAAGGCAAACTATAAATATATAAAAAAGTCAATATTATAATTTAGTAAACTATGTAATCAACTCATTAATAAAATGTTCCCTCACCTTAATTATTTTTTAGAAAAAGTAAAATGTGATTTATACGTCAACGTGTCTACTATTTACCAAATGCAATTAATTATTTTCTATAGTTATCCGTGTGTTATCAGCAATTATACTTTTTCAAAGCTAAAAATTATCACTCTACATTGCCACGTTACTAATTATCTGCCCATCGCCTGTACTCAATTTAAAGATAGCACTTGCGTATTATGTAAACTTATAAGTAGCCATAGCATTAGGGGAAGAGTTTAATCAAAAATTTAACTAATAGGAAATTAAGAAAGTAATTTTAACTAATAATTGTTATAAAACAAATTATAATGTTCCCTTCGTGTTTAACTTAGTTTGTTAATATCTGATTCACATCTTTGGTCATAATAACAAGCCTCTAAACCATAGATGACCTGAGGAGAATCTGGTTTGAACCGTCAGTTTCATGTCTCTCGAAGAAAGAGGGAAAACGCTTAATTTTTAGATGCGTCAACTACCCACGTAAGGGCTTAGCGTCACTTTTCAATCATAAAACCCCCTCCCGGACTTATTGCTTTGCCTACTATGTTAACTACATATTACAATTCCAAAATCCTCATGTCACAATATCCCATGATTTTGTTCAAAATGCTGAACCACAAATATTTGAGCCTATTTGGTCTAAGTGAGAGCTATTCACATTTGTTTAGCATAACATTTTCTTCAGTTTAAGCACAGTCCTGTGTTAAGAATCTTTTTATAGGGATTTGGGAGGATTCCAATGCGTAAGCCACTATCACACCGCACCAGCCCACCTCAACCCAGCACTTAATACTCTAACAAAACCGTCGAAATGAAATGATATGAAATGTGAGAGCGGAACATTCCTGGAAAGTAAATATTCACCCCAGCACACGCCTAAGCAACCAGCAAAAGCCACGGAAAACCAAAGATCAAGATATCCGGTCTCAAGGGATGAGCCTGAGACCTCCTAAATGCGAGTCTTTAGTGTTATCGGTTCTTTATGTGCTACTATTTTTTCACTAATTCATTAAATTTACAAATTTAAGTTTTACAATGCATCAGTCATGTTTGTGCTACTTAATTCCAGCTTTAAAACTTTAATTTTAACATTGGACCCTCCACTACAAATACCTGCCCTTCTTGCACAAGGACATTGGCAATTTTAAATGGTAGTTGCTTCAGCATTTTCTTTCTTTCTTTCTTTCTTTCTTTCTTTCTTTCTTTCTTTCTTTCTTTCTTTCTTTCTTTCTTTTTTTTTTTTGGTCCAATTTGGATTTAATGCCAAATGCTTTCCAGTTTGCCAAGAACAAGTCGCTTACCATGATTTTCCATTATTGCTTGAAATTCTTACGGTAGAGTAATATCCAGACTATTTCTCAATATTTATGTAGATAATGCTGCGTATCGGGATGAAACTTCATAATAATGTTATGGTGTTCTATCAATCCCAGCCAGGGTTGATGGATTTTTTTCGGGCGTAAAAATCCTAAGTATGGCTTCTTTCGGAGGGGAAATAAAGCCGTGGGTCCCGTGTCGTACATTTACGGCACGATAATGAACCAAGAACTTCAATCCTGAAAGAAGAGGCCCCTGAACAAAAGTTGTCGGCCGTTTCACAACCTGATTTAAATGGGAATGATGACCTGAGACGTTAAAGAGCGTCCGTAAATAAAATAAATAAATGCAATTACAGATAATAAGGATTTGTTTATTAATTTACTATAGTGTATTCAAATATTATAAGTGGTGAAAGTTGAATCAGCTAGTCTGTCATCGTTCACAAAATGAAATTTTGCGCAGTGGGCTCTTCTTTCAGGCTTGAGGTCTATTATCTACTGTAAATCTACGACACTTGACCAACGGCTTTGCTTCCCCTCGGAGGGAAACCATGCTTAGGATGCATTGACCCTGGCTGGGATTGAACCCGCGATATTATGGTCTACGAGGCAAGTATGGCTACTAGTAGATCACCAGGTTCCATTCTAAACATGTAGATGAAATAAGCTGAAAGTTTACATTAAAACATATATTTTAAGTATACATACGTTTATTTTTTTCTCTTCTGATGCTAAAATTGCTAAAAATTAACATTAGTATTCGGTAAGCTACATTTTGCTATCATCTTTACGTCTCTGATAATATACAAACCGAGATTTGCTAGAAAATAACTTGTGAAAGTACTGTTTTATCGTTTGAATTTTTGTTGTTAATAGTTGTTCTTTGTTACAGGTATGTATAAACGTTCTGCAAACCCAAAAGGCAGTAATTCACCTAGTTTCTAAAGCCTGATTTGCAATTCCGTTAAGGGGTAAGTAAAAGTAAACGTATTTTATTGTTTTTAAATAGTTTTAAATGTTAACGCAAACTTTAGAGAACATGGAGTATAGCTTTGTTTGGTACTTATTTGAACAGTGTTCTTTTTCTCTAAAAAGGATTAGCTTAAATTGTTTTTAATCCTTAAACATTTTATGTTTTAAAGTCAAATAGGCAATTTTATGAAAAATCACAACTACATGCATTGTCAGACTTGTGCAGATTTTAAAAAATTCTACAAAGGCCACATGTAGGAAATGTGTTAAGATATTATGAAATATCTTTTTAAATGAGCATAAAGGAATACAACCAAAGTTTGCTGTTTATGCAATATGCATAATGAGATCTGAATTTACATTAAAAGATGAAAAGAAAACTACTGAATGGTAAACAAATGTGATGTACTAACTAAACGATTTAAAATGCTTAAAAGTAGGTACCGAAATTTGCCAGTAACCTGCTTATAGCATCATTAAATTAAAGGTTTACAATTTACAGGTGTCTATAAACTTCAATAAATAAATTATATGTAGGATATCGGGGTAGAGCTTAAATATGCTCATGCTGAAAATCTTCAATTTTTACTCCTTGCTACCGAGAAATCATCGGCAGTCTTTTATAGCACTAGTCAAATGTGAACATCTACGTTTAAACATTAATTTATTTCTTTTATAGTGGTTTTGTAAAACCTTAGAAAATATATGGCACAAACCTTTGTTATTACAATAACCAATGGTAGCCTAATTTTGCATTTTTTCAGAAAAATTGTGCAAGTGACTATTCCATGAACACTTTCATGCATTGTTTGAAGATAGAATTATCTCTTTCAAGGAAAGTGCTGCAATAATGCGTGATTTCACAAGCAATGGCGAAAAATATTGGGCGCAATTATGTATGTAAGCAATTTGGGCACCACCGATTTTAAGGTTTACGTGAATTGAATGAGCATTGTCGTATCATCAGTACTACACTACTTCATTACCAGCGCTTGATAGCACGCTCGCCGATAGTTAAATGTCCGCACTTACGGTTGAATTATATTTTCATCTCCAGGTAATACTATTTATTCCGTGTAATATGAAAGGTATTTATATTCGTAACCCAATTTCTAACCGTATAGAATTGACACTAGATATTTTTGCTTTAAAAAAATAAGTACATTAGAAGAAAAATCCAAAACATGCAGCTTTTATCACGAGTAGATCTAATAAAACTGTTTGCAAGTGTTAAACTACGTGGACTTTATTTACAATGTGGACAGAGGTTATAAGAACAGAAAAATAAGAAAGCCTTAACCCAAGCATGCACTGCCAATCTAGGAATTGGGAAATATCACCAACTAATTGCTTGCTCGAGTACTAATAGCTTAGGACTAAAGCAGTGCATATTCTGTGCAGAGTTTATTATGTGCTAATGAAAATATTGCTTCGTGATAATTCGCCTGTGCATGGGTAAATGTTAAACGACTACCTTTGTGAATTGACGGACTGGCTGAAAACAACATGAGCTTCTGAACACTTTATTTTGTTATTTTTTAAATTTTTTTTTTTATATCTGCATTATTTATATCTACCGGAGCTCTTAATTTTATGGTAATATTTTCCTGTAAATCTTCTGAACTTCAATAGTTGTCCGCAAGGTTTTCAAATGAGTGCGTTCATTCCTGAGACATATGCCTTTTTTATATGCGCAAATGGAATATTTTCAGGTTAGTTATTGTTCTAATTATTTATTTAAACTGTTAATTGCAGAAGTTTAAATTTTGGGGTAAGCTATGAACATAAAATTAAACATGCTAGAGTAAAGATTGTGTGAAAGAAAGAAATTTATTTGAAGAAAATCGTGTCAATGGAAGTTTATAATGAAATTTAATAATATTTCAATTCTGAGGTAAATATTTAGAATTTCCATGTGAATTAAGAATGTGTATGTTTTGGTGTAATTTAATAAATGAAAATAAATTGTGTTATTATTTTTTACAATTCTTAGAAATGCATTACGTCGTTATTTTTGTTTATTTTATTTATTTACGGACGCTCTTTTACAGGTTATCAGCATCCCGTTCAAGTAATGGCGTGAAACGGCCGATAAATTTTGCTCAGAGGCCTCTTCTTTCAGGCTTGGGTTTTTTTTTGTGCCGAAAATATACATCACGGACCCACGGCTCTTTACTTCACTTCCAAAGGAAGTCATATTTATGCATTTAACGACAAATTTAACGGTGATAAACTGACCGATGTGAAGCTTTATTTGCTGAGATGTGATAAATCTATCTCTAAGAAAATTAATTTAAAGATAGCACCAACATACGCATAAATTACATTCGTATATCTTACCGTAAACATCACGAATAGAAGGTTGCATTCTCTTATTAAAAAAAGACAATTGAGCCCAGTAGGGACAGTAAATAACGATTAGGAAAGGTTAATTATAATTATATAATAAGAGTCAAAGTAGAGAGAAATGCCCTTAATTAGGAAGAGGAAACTTAATAAACTGTTATTAAAATGTTAATAAGTACGTAGTCACCATTGTGTAAAGAAAGCCGTCATTTTTTATTTATCAGACGTTTTAAAACAAAAAATATTTGTAGAAAAAGGCTATTAATACATTTTAACCGTTTTGACAAAATGACTGCATAAGTTAGCAGGTCAGTAATGCAGTGCTATTAATGCTATCCATCCACTAGAACGTGGGCAGTGACAGCGGGGAAGCATATGTTGCTAACGGGTTCCACTGACTTTTACCGTCCTCGCCTAAAGCAGTTATAGCGTTGTCTTTGTGCCGTTCGAAAGTAATAAGTCATTTAATATAGTGGGGGGGGGAACTCCTGCAGAAAATTGAGATAGGGGTTCGTAAGAAAGTTTTCACTGATGTCTGTTCAAAATGCTAGTTGATACGGTTTTCCAATTTTTGTTTCTCTGTCATTTAATCACCAACATTCAAATGTTAATCCTATAACAGCAACAGTGAACAAGATACAACAGAAAAAGAGGTTGCTAGAAGTTGGTGAAAAGACTTAGACTTATTTGCGTTGAAAATCAAGCTTTCGTTCACCTTCACTCCCTGGCCTTCTTCAGGGAACTATCCAATAGGCCACGGAATGAAGGCGGCCGAAAGTTTTGTTTTCAACGCAAACATTACTGAGCTGCAATCCCCCCAAGTTATTATAGACTTTTATTTCCTTAATGAGAACCGTTCACCTAAAAATTGTTTCCTAGTATTGTGAACCTAAACAGCATTCTCTTTCCAATAATAAACATTTTCCGACTGTAGGCGCCTTTCGCGTACAGGATGTTCATAAAGTATACCAGTTTATTATAATCGAATACACCAAATAATACGCAAAATTACTATAGAAAACATTTGAAGCGCTTCCATTTACAGTAGCTCAATGCACCCTGATGTTCTAATAATAATAATAATAATAATATATAATAATAATAATAATAATAATAATAATAATTCTGCCACGTGTGTAATCTTGACAACAGGTAATTAAAATCCATTTTTAGAACTGAAGGCTTACCTTTTAATACATGGATTTAATTAATTATCTGGCAAATAAAAATAAAACAATGTTAGTTTTATTTATTTTATTCCCGGATACATACACCCTTAAAGTGTATCTAGAGAGTTGCAGTGGGCATATCTTTTTTCAAATAGAACGCATTCATTTTTATTTTAATAAATTTCCCTTATAGTTCAGGTTTACAAAAAGGACATATGAAACTAGCTTATAGTGTTATACAATTATTACATTACAAATTACTAGTAAATTAAACATTTACTAATGCAATAAAGTATAACATTACAAACAAATATTATGATACCAACGGAACCAGCATGCCCTTCTTGCAGTACTGCCCCTCTATCAAAGTCTAAAGACGGAGGTAGAGGAAGCAGATGTCTCTGCGACAGGCCATGGCCCGATCTCGGGTTAACGCCACAAAGAGGAGGAGAAGGAGGAAAAGGATAATATGATGATATACTTCAAAGTCGCGTCTAACCATACATTTCCTTCAGAAGTACAGGGCGATCAATGCTTGACGCAACCGCGGGACCGGCCGGCAGCGCTATGTCGGTGTATATTCCCCCCCCCCGCGAGGCTTCAGTCTGAGTTGAAATCTTGGGCAAATAGCACATGTTTGTTAGGCGAAGTGTATTGAGTGAAAGTGTATCAAGTGAACCTCGCCGTCCGGCCGCACGCCACGAAACCGGTTGCATGAAGGATTGTTCACCCCATATATTATATCATTTTAAAGATTATATTGTCCATGCATTCTTCAGTGCACGAAATGCATGTCAGTTTACAATTTCAAACTAAACTTGAACCAACCATTCTCAGTTAGCAGTTTCTTAATGTATGTGTTAAGAACTAACAGTTTACATGCTTTTCCAGTTAAAGAAGAATTTACAGATGTTAATGTATTTTTTCTAGATGTAAATGATCTGTCACAATGATCAGCGTCTTTAAATCCTTTTTTGATCTTGAGAATCATCAATAAAATTTTTGCCATTATTCTCATTACTGAGGTATCACAGGCGGTGTGTACCGATGATACATGAGATAAATGATAAATTGAGAAATGATTTTATTGGAATGAAGTGTTCCAGGTCTAAATTTAGAATAGATACCTCCTGGGCATTTGCTATTAATGAGTGAGTAAAAACTGGGTATTTTTCGGGGGGGAGCAGTCAGAGAAGATAGTTTAAACGGGAATTGAGCCCCGTTGACGAGTCTGTGACTTAACGATCTCGGCTACCCGTGTTTGTTTGACTGAATATATTTTCTTTTTAATTGCTAGTAATAATGTGAGTTTTTTTCATAGTAAAACTATTGTCATACTACGAAATACGTCCTAAAATATTAGCAAAAGTGCTGAAAGTTTTACAAAAAAGGAGTGAAAAACAAGATTTTGCAAAGCTAGACGTATTTCACAATATCCAGAACATAACAATACGTTAGAAGCTAGCTTTTTTAATTTTATAATAGCAGTATGAATTTTTGAAAGTTATAGCTTTTAGAACAGAATATCTAATAATCTAAAACATTTGGGTTATGGGTTCGCCCATAACAAATTTCTGAACTCCTTTATTCCGTCCTTTCAGAAAATATACAACAACGCATATAAAATAATGTGGTGCCCCATCGTGCATAAACAACATCCATTGTCTTTGATAGATAGAGATTTAATGCAGTTTGACAGTTATTTAATTTGATATGAAACTATAATAAACTAAACTTAGTCCGTTTGATAGATCGCAATATTCTAGGAACGTGCTACTTACTTACATTTCCTGCTCTTGTATGTAAATATAGAAAATTCAGAATGTGCACCTAGCTATGTATGGAAGCCACATAAATTACTACAGCTACAGTAAAGAAGTGCCCATTTATAAATATATATTTTTTTAGAACCTACCAATGCTCACTAGTCTTTTGTGGAAATGCTGGATTTTTTTTAAACTCCCTTTATAAGATAAAGTTAATGCATTATTTCATATTTTTTTGCTACGCCAGTAAGATAAATCTACACTGAATTAGGACATTAAACTATTTTAATATCAACGTATTACAGTGAGCAAATGTAAACGTTGGAACTATTATTATTATTATTATTATTATTATTATTATTATTAATTGCAAAATTGCAAAATGTTTTGATGTAATAGTATGAGTGTAAAAAGTTTGTAATTTTATATAACATGTTGAAAGACTGTTACAGCTCTAAAATTAATATTATAAAGTATGCTAAAATATTAAGTATTTGTAGTTAAGCTTTCAAGCATTAAAAAAATTGTGTTATCTTCATAATGAAATATCAGATCACATCTTCGTTTTTATTCAGGCTTACCGGACATTGCTTCTATTTCGTGAAACAGTGTATGATAATATATAGATAGTGCTGCCAGAGTGTTCATTTGGAAACCCTGCAGGCACCCTAATAATCCCATAAAATCTCCAGCACATTATTTCAGCTAATATTTGCATATACATAATATTCTGCAAATTTAATGACCGCAGTGGTCCATATGTACTTATTTAAGGCACTTAATGTTAAATAATTACTATAGACCTCTTCATACGCCATAAATAAGTAAATATTGTGCTATATCTTTGGCAAAAGTTCAATAGACCGTGGTACCATAGAGGATGTCAAACGCAGTATTTATAGTCATTGATTTTATACTCTGGTTCCAAAATGAGTAAACAATAATTATTGCAGTCTAATACGTGCATGAAATAATGAAATAATACTTATTACAAATTATTTATGTTATTATTTTCATTTATAGTGTGTTCCAAATATTATCTGAATGGAAGTAAACAAAGGTTTTAAGTATTTATTTAACAACTGCATAATTTACTTAAATCAACAAATTACACTGTGAATTTCCAAAGATGTGGCTGATCTTGTTGTTAGAGTTAGTAACCCTTAAACCGCTCACTTGTGCGATAGAGTCAATGTTTATTCCTGTTCTCAATACATTTTGATCATTTTAATTAAATTGTGTTTTAATTTAATACTGAATTCGTCTTAATACGATAATATAACAATTCTATTACGTACTTGTTTCTCTTAATATTTAATTTCAATATTTCACTTATATGTGGTCATCGTAAAAGGACTAATTGAAACGAAATGTAAACGAAACTGAATTTGAATAATAGCCTGATATCGCAATTCAATTATCGTAAAGTTTTATCAAATCCCTCTTATTGCGCGAAGTGCATTTGTCTTGTCTCTCAGTGTAGCCAACTCTATACCCTCACTATATAATTCCACTGATCACTTTTTTGTGTTTTCATTCATTGTAAATTTAACTAACTTAAGGTGCATTCGCTCATGCAATTGTTTTTCCGTATTGAACCAAGTAGTCTGAAATCATTTTGTAAATTACGTAACATAATCTGCCTAAGCAACTTTAATAAACACGTTGTTCATTATGGTCAAATGTTATCTCTGTTTTGTTTTTGTCAGTTGGTATTAGTAAATCTAACGGTAGCCATTGTATAATAATCGGATTTCGTCTAATTCATTCTCACGGTTTCTGAATAGTAGAATTCATAGGTAGTGCATTTTATACCATTGTTAATATTCTGTGCTCGAATTTCAAATATATATCACTTTTATTCTTATTCTATTCATGAAATAGTCCTAAACCCTTATTTGACTCTTTTCTATTGGCACTACTAGCAATCAACATTGTTATGTTGCAAAATGACTAGAAAAGGTTAAGTATTCGCTTTACAATATTGTAAGCCAAGCTTAAGGGAATTATATTTAAATTCTTATTTTATTCGTGTATAGTCCTAATAAATATCACTCGAGGGCCTGGGCTTTCCTGATAAATTCACTCACTACTTTCGTGAATTTCTCGGTAATATCAAACCCTCTTGTGCCGCTGCACTTCTGAGCAGCGTTTTGTTAGAATCGAGTATAGTACCAAAAATTGTTCTTAATTTGGGAGGGGTAAAAAAACTGAAATGAACTTTTGATTTTTCGCTACAGAGACAAGAGAGAGATAAGGAATCCATTTTACCCAAAAGTTAGTTTTTATAGTTATATGTGTTTATATTATGTGTAATTTTTAATAATAAACTCCATATCTCTTGACTATTATTATCTTTTTACTTTAGAGTAAACCTGGCCATGTTTGCAATAGTATTCATTCATTATTATTAATGTTATTAAAGTAATAATAGTTTTAGATTACCTGACTTCTAAGCTGAAATAGCGGGGTAAGCAAGCGACATATTTAGACTTCCCACTCATTTAGGTAGTTGTTTTATAGGAACTGCATACACCGTCTGTTTGCTTTTCTAGAAGCGAAAATTTTGATGTGGAAGGTAGACGGACTTCTTAGCTATAAATACGAGCCCGGTGCTCTCGTTCAGACCCTGGGGAACCTAATCTCGTTGGAATTCCTTATTAAAGTGTAATGGGGAAAATTAAAGTTTCATAACTCTAGAATCTTCATCTTGCACAATGTATTAACTATTTCCTGCTTAACGACATACCTCAGAGACACAGTTTATCTCATTATATAGTCTTCAGGGGTCTCATTAATTTTTTGTGGAAAAAAAAGAAGACAAAAGTAACTACACGTTTATATCTTCTATCTCGAAAAGACAAGGAGAAAAGCAGCACTGTGGAAAGGAAACTTTGTGTAGGTGTAGTCCTTAGGTAATACATTTTGGATACAGTATTTATAAATTAAATATAGGTAAATGTATGTGTAATTGTAATTTGTGTATTTATATATGTATACCGACTCTTTAAATAAAAGTATATTTCATTGCAGAGTGTTGGTCAAAACTTGCAATCAGATTAAAACAATTAAAATCTCCGGGCTGTTTTGCCGTGGTCCATGGTTTAAGTTACTACCATGGCTTTCACCAACTACTCCGGTTTGCATCTTCAGTGGACGATAAATAACACCTAACTCTTAACACGACGACAGTATTGATCCGTATTGTCAGACAGCGAGACAGAGACGGATCAATACTGTCGTCGTGTTAAGAGTTGGGTGTTATTCATCGTCCACTGAAGATGCCAACCGGAGTAGTTGGTGAAAGCTATGGTAGTAACTACGGAAACACAACCCGGGAGATTTTGATTGTTTTAATGACAACACCGGCCGTGAAAGCCTAAGAAGTACTTGCAATCAGAGTTAGTAAACAGAGGTTCAAAATAATAGGCTATCTTCTTATTTGACTATTGTAGACAATCTTTCCGTTTCGGGACATTTCCCGTTTCTTATCGGTTGCATCTATACACCATTCAGTTAAAGTTGTAGGTATCAGTTTGTGGTTCGAGCACGATGGAGCACATGCGCAACAATATTTATCTAAGAACTTTTCTAAGCAATGGTCGAAGAGGTCCAATAGCATTACTTAACCTTAATCCTTTAGAATCTTGACTAAGCGTTCACTTAAAGATCATTCTGTATGCCAGCCCATGGACAATGTACAAACATTGCAGGAGCATGTTTACACTGCATGTCATCAAACCCATGGAGTGTTCCCATGAGTACTGATTTTCTTAAACGTATGGTTGAGGAATGTCACACAACGCGTGGTAACCACATAATAATAGTGGGGGTGTATTTATTACAATGACACCTATGCAATACTTCAACAGTCGCTCGGTTACGTGCTTTTGTGATAAACTTCGTATGTTTGATTTAACGCAAGATATTACGTTAGATATTCACAATAATATATCAAACATATTCAGCAATAAAAACAAATTAATAAGTGGAATAGATGAACAAACAAATATAAAATATAATAAAATAAGAAATACCTAAAGAATAATTTTGACAATACTCTTCGGCTTCCACCAGATGTCGATGTCTTCAACCCTAAATTAAACATATCACTTCATCTTGTTCTAGGTCTTCCTACTTGGCAATATTCTCTAGGTTTATAACTTAGTAAGGTTTTGGTTTTCGTTCTTCTTTCATCCTTAATAGATGCTAGTACCAATTATTTTTATTTTCATTAATTTTTTCATTTAGATTATATTATATATTTAACTGTTTTCGGATTTCTTCGTTATCTACAAGAGTAAATCCTGTTACTGCCCTTAAAAATCTCATCTTCAGTTTCTATTCTTTTCTGTCTGTCTTATTCAGAGTTTAGTTTTCACTTCCAAATGTTGTCATTGGCATTGTCATTACTTATAGAGTTTCATTTATGTTGTTTCTACCTCTTCTCCTTAAATTTCTTTTTTTGTTCCATTCATTTGTCTTAATTTGTTTAGATTTATTTATTCATTTTTAATGTATCGTATAGTAAAAATGCAGATCTGAATATGAAACTAAACAATTTAAAACAAACGAATAGAACAATAAGGAAAACATTAAAGAACAAAACATCAAAAGCAATGCAAAATGAAATTCTATAAAATAATGACAAGTGTCAATGGTAGCATATGGAAATGAAAACTGAACTATGAATAGGACAGACAGGAAAAGAATAGAAGCCACAGAGATGAGATTTTTGAGCAGTACTCTTCCAAATAAACAAATAAACGAAGAAATCCGAAAACAGTTGTTCATTAACAACTATCTTACATGATTGTTCCCTTTAAAAGCCATTAATTTTGTCCTGATTTTTGAATCCTTTAAATTATACGTCTCTGTGATATATTTCAAGTTATTAATACTTCGCAACTTTACATAATAAATTGTAAATAAATCCCATTTTGAATGACACAGCTGGATTCAGTCAATTTGTTTCCCCCAATCCCTCTCCAGTATCAGCCTTTTCAGATCTGAGCTGTCTCACTTTAATCAGAAATTTATCTAATTTCTCCTCTCCTTCCTTGCCTGCCAGCAAGGCCCAGAATGACAATCTCACTCTATTCGATCCTGTAAAGGAATTCGGTGGATACTTTTCCCTCATTCTTCAGTACCTTACATCCATCCATGCTTTCCCGTCCTCACAGATGGGACAAATTCTCTGCTCATATTCCTCTGTGAATTTAATCATCCGCCATATTCCTAGTCTGAGCCACGCAGTCTATTCCCTTGCAGTCCCCCCCCCCCGCATGGTTCCTGGCTAGGTGTCTCCCTGACCTCATCCCTTCCGGAAGTTCCCCATTGGGGGCGTAGGCACAAACGACATACAAAAATGAAATACCGAGATATTCTTCGTTTCAGTTAATCCCACCCCATCGTATAGTGACTACTCAACGGAAAGGGTAACAGGAACTTTATGCTAGATTTGACCGATACTAATTTCTGTGAAATTATGCTCTTATTTAAATATTCTGTTCATACATCACACAAATATAGGTATATATAAATAAGAAAAATAAAAATAAAGTAACACTATTAACAATGTAACAAATTAACAGTAATTATGATAGTAGAAAAAGATAAAACACAAAGAAAAAGTCACACTTGAGATCGCTATATTTCGGACTCGTGGAGTCCTTCTTTGGCAAGAAGACAAGTGACGGTGATAAAAGTAAATATTGAGTATCGAAGGTAACGTCATGCATGGAAACAGATGAAACTAGAAATGAGAGTGTGTGGGGAAACAAAATTAATACTTAAGATTTAAACCAGGCGGTATACGCGCTTTATGTAGAAATATAGCTGCCATTTCTCTATCTCTGAGTAAACTTTCAGAGTTATCAGTCGGTAACGCATCAATAAGTGTTAGATTAAAAGCATCATCAAAATCCTTACAGTGAGATAAGGCATGCTGGGCAACCGGCAAGGGAGACTTGGTTTTAACAGAACGTCTGATTGTTCATACGTAGCGAAACAACAGTAAAAGTTAAGCCGATATAAAATGCTTTGCAAAGCTTACAAGATAACATATATACGACGTTCTTGGAAGAACAGGTAGCAAATGAAGAAATGTTCAATTCTCTGGATAAATTAGGGCTGTGGAATGAATGGAAGGCATAATTAGTGCACAGGCTTTACATTTAGGACGTTGGCAAGGATATGAGCCAGCAAAGGGACATGGTAAATTCGGAGGAGATAGGTTTCGGCTAAATATACTTTTAAGATTAGAGGATGTTCTAAAAGTAAGGCGTGGTGAAAATTTAGAAAAATCATTTAAAGATGAGTGCATTAACAAAGTATCATGACATTCTTTTAAAATAGGTCTGATGCTTTCAATTCCAGGCACGTAAGTGGTAACAAGGTTAATGAAGTTTTTGGCTTTTTGTAATATTTCAAACATATGATAACAAAATATTTTAAAAACTTGTCAGTATATATTCTGGCATATGGAGGGGGGTTATTATTAACATGTATGAACGAGCCAAGCGGCAAAGTCGTCGCTTTTATGTGAATGAAATACACGTGAGATGGGGAACTAGTACTGCGCAAGCGCATTGGGGTAATTGCTGGCTGTTAGCGTGGAGCTTTAGAATTGAAAGAGAGAGAAGGCATACGCTGTAAATGACCATCTTGTAAACCGGCAATAAGGGAATGTAGATTGGAACTATTTGCCACATAATTGATAAACGTGATGTTTTGAGTGGAGTTACTGAGAATGATTGAGAGATACCTTAGTACCAACCCTGATTTGTTATTTTGATGAATTAAATTAAGGATGTCAAAGATATACTTCGAGACAGCGAGCTAAGTTCTATCAGTTGTAGGTGTAATGATAAAATACAGGGAATATAAATTATATTTTATTTTCGGAAGTTTTGCCTTTTTTCATATACGAAGTGTATGCACAATTTAATAATTTGTACTCGCAAGAATAATCTTTTTATTAATTAGCAAATGGAAATTAGGAACAATGTTTGTAACTTAAAGTGTAGTTTTATTAGCTAAGGTTATATAAACAGATTGATGCAATCAAATAATAATAATAATAATAATAATAATAATAATAATAATAATAATATTTTACCCTTCATCTATCCTTAATCAATGATCTCTCTAGCTATTAATGTATCTATTCCATTTTTATTTGTTTAAATGTACGTAATTTAATCTGTATTCATTTTAATGCTATATTCTACGCAAAGGGCCATGTTTTTCTCATTTTAACGTGTTATGAAAGAGCAGAAACTTCCTCGGAATATTTTGTTAATTTCTGTTTACGCTTGCTTTTATGTTGTTGTTTTTTTTCTCATATATTCGCAGTCGGTATTTTCAGAGGAATAGGCACATACAGAAGCAGAGAGAATTGTTTGCATGAAAAGAGTGGGGAATTGTTCTGGGGTTGCGCCCGACGCTTTGATTTGGCCAGAGGACAAAGCAGGGCAGTCTCGTAAAGCCCATGATGGTCAGGAAACAATCCGCCATATTATAACGAGCGTTGCATGCTGGGAGCGTTTATTGTGTAGCATCGCGCCACACATTATGACAGTCCCCGTGGCTTTTCATCTGTTTCGGGGCAAAACGCCGCAAGTGCTTGTTCTCGCAGCAGTGAGGCACAAATTCTACATAGATCGACGCTAAATAATTTGTACATGTTGAGCATCATATTGGCGTTTAAGGCAATAATAGCATTCACTTATCTCGCGTGCTAGGTATTTTTGTTGATTCTGTTGTTTCCTCTATAATTTGTAGAATTGATGCAATTTCATTGGTTTAAATTTGCTATTGAATGAAAAGATGTATTTCTTTATTGTTTGGGGAACCTTTCAGAAGACCGTGGTTGAAAACAAGGTAGAATTTGGACATTTAGCAGATCAGTGCTGGTGTGAAGTTGGTTGTTTAGAACTTTACGATATAACCACTGAGGATGGAGATATATACTTGTTCCATTGATCTAAACGATTGTGATCATAATGACGCTATTTCCCATGATGCAATTGTACTTTCAGTGGAGTTAAATCAGCTGTTTTATAAATTGCGTATGAATAAATGAAAATATATTTCAATTTGTATTTGGAATTTAATTTAATGTCGACATATTTTAGTATATTACATTCCTTTTATATAATTTGGTGTTAAATGCTGCTTTTTTTTAATGGTGTTTAACGCCAGTTTTTACTATTGAGGTACCACAGGCGATGGACACTGATGAAACATGAGATGAAATGATGTATTGGGAAAGAATTTTTTTAAGAAAGAAAGCGTTCCAGCATAAATTCAGGGTATCTTTCCGGCACTTGTCATTTATGAGGACTGAGGAAAACCTGGAAATCGCCTCAGACCTCCCGTTCACGAGTCCGCGCCTTAACGACCTCAGTCACTCTGGCGGTCCCATCGCTTGTAATGCCTTAGCAGTTAAAACGGTTAAACATTATTTTAAAAAAAGAATTCGTTGAAAACACTAACCAACTAGGCTTTTCCCAAAGTCATGAAAACATATCAACAGGTTAGCCCTCACCGGACCTCTTAAATCAGGTTTAGATTCTTACAGGGATAAGTAGAGAAGAGTGGACAATGTAAGGATGGGATTTTATGTTATTGTGCTTGATCACTTTTAAACGAAACAAAAATAAATAAAACACTTAAACACAAAATAAAATTCAACTTAATTCCAAACAACAGGTTAAAATAAGTTAAATCCCTTATACAACGCTGTGATACATAAAGGTAAAGAACAAGCACATTACAATTATATTTATTAGGCATAAACTAATCTAGTGAGAATGATTTAAAAGTGGACATAATAATAGACAAAGAAAAGTTGGAATACTCAAAAAATAAATTAAATAATTTATAATTTATAAAGGCGACACAAGGCGACACAATTGTATGACCAAAGGGTAGAAATTTAAAAGTTATTTTAGATATGATTTTAACTTTAAACTTTCCTTTACGCCTCACAGGCGTGTAATTTAAGAAAATGGGAAAAATCTATCACCAAACCAAATGGAGAGAAAATTTTAGTAACCAGTTTGAGAGTCCACATACGGAACAACGGAGAAAGGAAAATGATGTGCATCCAAGGCGTACAGACCACTTAAATGGAGATGGGCAGAATGAGACGTTAACAAATGGACTAAAAATGTGACACTTGAACGTCATAAGATGGACAGAGGAACCTTCGGAAGTCCATGGTCTGCGTGGGCTAAGACAAAGGCAGAATCGAAAAACAGAAAATAAAAATTCAATTATACTGATCATTGCTGGAGTTGCTAACCGGGTCTGCTACAAATAGCGAAAGAGGCCTTTGCCCTAACTGACCTGGGAGTCAAAATCACGACGCCAACTATGCGCCTTAACAAGCTTTGATACCGGGCCAGGTTTATTATCCATCCGTATGGTAAAATGTAATTACATTCATAAATACACAGCACAAAATCCTTGATGGACATTGTCATCATATAAACAAACATTTCTAAACCAGGTAAATTATGTTTTGATTAGTACATCGCTACAGAGTAAGCTCATCAATATTTTGTGTTTTCACATTCTGCGTTGAATGCATTCATATATTTAGTAGATATTTTCATCAATATTTGCTGTATTTATGTGACTTTTTTTAGCCGCACGGGTTAAACGGCCTTTTATTCTCGACACGAGTTTGGGAACAGACCTTGCTATACGTCAAAGTTCACCATTCTGAAGTAGTTCCTCTCCTGCGAACTTTCCGGGGCATGCTGCCCCTTATGAATACACCTGATCACTGAAGAAATCGCAACAAACTGCCTGGAAGACCCCTCCAGAAGAAATTCTCATCAAAAGGCCTTCTCAAAAATGTGATCCTTTCTGAAAATATCTCACAAGTTTCCTCGTTAGAATGGGGAACATTTTTTTATTAGCAGAACTTGTAATTATACAAAAATCTTCCAAAAACATTTTGGACTACTTAATTATTCCATTGATGCTTCTTTACTTATTTGAGTATATTGATATTATTTTCTGGCACTTGGAATTTCTTTTGCAGTGAGCCAATATCCCTCCATCCTCCCCCCTTCGGGAGAAAATAAACGTCGAATTGTTCTCAAACCTTATATCTTGGAATTGTTTATTTATCATTCATGTAAGTTTTCAGATGAAACACAACATTGGTATACTGAAACAAATTTATGCAATTAAATATTTTCTTTGCTTATAGATAATGGCAATGCGTTATTGTATTTGTGAATTTGTACATATTTATGTAATATTTTTACGTAAATACAATATTTTAAATATTTAAATTCTTAATGTTTTCTTTGTTCTAATTTTTAAACTTCAAATTTAAAGACTCATTTTAAATACTGTATGTATTAATGGAAATTAAATGGGAATGAATTTGTTTAAAGTATCAGATTGTGACCCTGACTTTACGCCCTGTCGTCTGTCTCCTACCCCATTCGAAGGGGAATCTCCTATCTAAGAAATTAAGCAATGCTTGTGACTCGGATGTTCTCCAATCAAAATTGTCTTGATTCATACAGTAACTTACATAAGTGGAGTAATGGGTTATATAATGCGAAACTTTAAGTAAAGTATTTTCGTTTACAGCAATGTATTGCTGGGTTTAACGGAAGTTTTACGAGGGACAGGATAATTCTGTTGTCAGAAAGGATGAGCATCTCAAGTTGCAGCATTTAGCAGGTAGTAAACAGATCACAGTCCGCTACTTGCAACCTCTAGACAAGCTCTTTTAGTTGAAGCACCTTCTTCTTCACATATCCCTAAAGTTTTGAACAGTATGTAGATTTGTGCAAAACACTTCTTACGTCTGATTATAAGAAGAAGTCTTTTTACACCCCATGTTGCCCTGAGCTTTACCACTACGATCACTGTATCTTCTACCTCTATCACATGATTTCTTTGGTAGAGTGCAGTATTGCAGGGGGCATGTGATCAGCAAAACGCATCCCGCTGATCGCTATATTGCGGCTTACTAGATCGGTGATCACCACCTCTCCATTCCAATTGTCCTCTCGAGGCTGGTGGACCCCTTCCAGACCTCCCTATCTTATAAAAATTCCTAAGTAGGTACCAGGAATCGAACCCGGGCCTCCCGGGCAGCAGTCAGCAACGCTAACCACTAGACCAAGGAGGTGGTCAAGTCTGATATTACTTTATATAAATTAAAAAGTCCAGAGTTTAGGAAGTTCCTTATAAAATACATTTTGAAACACCAGAAGATAAAGCCCTTACTCCCTGAGGGGTCTTCCATGCAATTTAATGGTTTGAGTTTCCTCCTCTCCAGGACCTCACACGTGTTCCACAGTTACATGGTGCTGCGCACAGAATCTCCTTGAAAGAGCTCCATTTTCTGCAGTTGCTTCCTGAATCGTCCATGTGCAGTAATTAACCCAACAATCGCCTTAACTTTCTTCAGTCAAAATTCAGAAGGGTTTTAGTGAGTGTTCAGTAGCGACCGTTGACAAAAAATTTACCAAGAGTTTGTCCAGGATGTTCAGACTACTGGTGTAGTTCTGGCTACGGATTTACTTGTACCACAGATTGGTTCAGGTCCAATAAGAGCTATATACTCCCTTCTTGACCAGTTTGTTTGTTTCTTCAGTTCTTTTCAACCTCGATGGCCTTGCACCCATCTTATCTCCACGGAGAGCAGCTTGGAGGTCAGAGAGGATGAGAAAACACTTCTTTTGAAGCCTTTCTCAATACGCTTTTTAGCACAGGTTAGGATTGTAAATATCTCTGCCTGAAAAACAGTGTTGTATTTCCCAAGATTTAACTATTGTTTGTCTTAGGAGTTTCACTATATATTCTGGCTCTAGCTTGAGTAACTATCCGTGAGCCGTCGAACCAAATTAGGTTTTTAGGTTTATGGATACGCTGTGCTATTTGCCTGTCAAGCCAATCTGCTTTAAGCATTGCGAGTACCATATATATATACATATATATGGTACTGTATACGCATTCCATTTCATAACTGAAATTAACATAGACCTAGACTCAGTATCAACGTGGACTACAATTATAAATCCGGGAAAATCGCAAGCAATCGAAATGGTATATAATCCATTATTAAACAAAATTAATCTAACGGTACACATTCCCGCGAAACTTAATAAAACAAAACTCCCAATAAAATATTTATAAAAAATCTCGGTTAGACAGTAATTTTAAATGGCAAATTCAAACAAAAGAAATTTTTGAAAAATATTTTCAGTATTCCATTCCTTGAAACGGCTTAAGAATTTTCTCACATTTAATACGAAATAAAAATGCTTATGTCAGCATTATACAACGTTTCTAATACTGCGACATTCTTTTAACTGACATCACAACAAATCTTGGACGAAGACTAAATATATTCACAATGCCTGCATTCGCTGTTAGGCAGCCTATGTAAATCATATCCTATCAGTCCAGCTGTTGAATTGTTATCCTGGCGTCGACTGGATGCTATAGTCTGGCGATCAGAAGAAGACAAGCGAGAGGAATGTGCTACGTAAACATTAACAGTGTTGTCAGTTATTCACTTATGGTTAGAAGTCCAGCGGGCCTGCAAAATCTGTGTCTGGTTACCATGTGGCAACATGGGTTTCCCACATACACTCTTTGTGTGCAGATAAACAGTTCAAGCCCCCTTCGCACATCAATCATCACTCGCCTTCTTCTGATCGCCAGATTAGCCTCCCTCATTTTTCTGCATCGAATCCTATGCACCTCACCTCCACACTCTTTCGATCCGTTTTCACTACTTATCTTCTCACCCTAATTTAAATTAAGTAGTCCAAAATGTTTTTGGAAGATTTTTGTATAATTACAAGTTCTGCTAATAAAAAAAAAATGCTCCCCATTCTAACGAGAAAACTTGTGAGATGCTTTCAGAATAACAATTCATTCTCTCTATACCCTTTCATTGAATTTCTTACTTTTCTTCATCTTTCATAGTTGTCGCTACTCGTCTCTGGAACTCTCTGCCATTTCATATCAAGAACTACCAGTCACAACGACAGTTTAGAATATTTATCGAAGATATTAAACATTATTCAAAGGATGAATGTTTGTGGCTTATATAGAAACTGTTTCTTCATCGGTGTATAAAGTGCGTAAACATTTGGGAACCCATTGTATTAAAACTACTTTTAAAATGCCATATTTACACAACAAAAGCTGCTATTTTGTTTCAAAAATAAAGCAAATACATATATGTTTATATATAGCAGATGTTACACATTCAGGGAAAGGTTACAAACAAAAAAAAAAATTATGGCAATGTGCATACACAGGTATGATTGACACGATTCAGCATCTCCAGAAATAGTAACGCCTCTGCATATGCATGAATATGCCGTTAAGGTTATATTTACATATGGGCACTGAGCGTTTCCATTATATCCCCTTGAGGCCATATTGGTCCGTGTGCAGAATGCTTTGTTGCACTTGAGCCTTTGAGCGTTGCCAACTTGTGTTATCGTCATGCTAAAACGGGAAGAAAGCAGAGGGCGTTAATTCCACTACGTTAAACCTCTCTTTTGTGCAATAAAATCCGCGCAAACCTTTTTGCTTTGATATTACGGACTGCCCACGCTTTCGTGGACAGGGCGAGAGCGCTCCATCAAAGCGATTGCATACTGTTGCGAGGTGCAGAGTAAGTAATTGTTTGGCTAGCTATTGTTGGTGGTACATAGTAGGGAAGATGTTACTTTAGCTTCGTATTGTGCTGAACAGCAAACACTAATTCGTAATCTATGAAGTCAGCCGTGTACGACTGCAAATAATTAGAGCTAAACTGAAAGGAAAACTGTATAATGTGTAAATGTTTGCTTAGAACATTCATGCAACACTACTCATATTCCTTAATAAATCATTAAAGTGCACTTGCAAATACCAAAGCGCTAGTTATTTATCAATCTAAGCTTGTGGCTCATTTCTTTCCAGGCCTCTGATAATCCATTATCATCTCCTCCAACTATTTCAGTTTCTTGAGGACGTTATTGGGATGTCAATGTCCTAGGAGTCTTAAGAGATTTTGAAAGAGAAGTTCAGTACTGCGTGCGTTCTTGCTCCGCTAGGAACCTTGCCTTTCTCTCGAATCTTCGAGGTCTTGCTTTCTTCTCTTACCTCTATGTAGCGCCATGGTTCTTTTATCATTCTACATAGGCACTTAGCAGTAGGTTATCTTGATATCTATTGCGTTTAGACTCAGGGTTTGTGTTTGCTCGAGACTTTTTGTCACGTGGGAAATGGTGTCTCCGTGGTTCTGCGACAACCTTCAGCAAGATTCAATCACAAAATTATTCTTTTTTTACTAAATTTGGAATATGTCAATTCGACTAATTTTAACTTTATTTTATACTTTTATTTTATTGGTGATATTAAACCATACAAATATACCCTCTATTGGTGTTTTCTACCACGGTCAACAGAAGCATATTAGCTGCAAGGATAGCAGGCAGGATCAGTTTATTAATATAGCAAGGATATGCTATGGAGAATGATTCATTAATTGCAAATGTGTTAAGTTCTAGCATTTGCTCACCATGGTATAGGGAGTTTGTATGATTTATTCGTATGACAGAATAAGCTGGTAAACTTCTAATACGATTTGAACTTCTCTGGTGTTATATTTTCAAAATATTAAATAAGTAGTAATGTGTTTAATGTATTTAATAAAATTTGCAATAAGAACGTCAGATGATATGGTCATACTTTAAAAATTTTCCTATAATATGCGTTTGGTGCCTTTCACAGCAAACATTAGTTTTTCACAGTTATGTTATTTAAGTGACTTTATACCTGTTTAGGAAACTGTTTATTTTGGGAACTTTATCGACACTAGGGTTATGCCCGTTATCTGCATTAGTGTTACGTTTACCTGTACTAAAAGACCGCGTGAGTGGTCAGTACTTGTTTAGCTCTTCTCTTATTAAACGCAAATACTAGCTGCTGAATTGAATCAATTAATACTTATAAACCTGGAGTACGCGGCTCGCTGAACTTTTTGGCATTCGCCATTATAAGAGCAATAGGGATTTCGGGAAAGTACAATATCCAGGCTATATTCTAACCATCCAATGTGCGTAAATTCATAATGTGGCATTTGTGGCAGCAGTATGAAAAAAGAAGAAATGCCAATAATCGTCAAAAGAGAGAGACAAGAAACACATGCAAGTTTGGACATACTCTCTAATTTGCAAAACCATAGAATCCAGAATTTTTAGACGCCAGCAAATGTCTGGCAACCTCCAAAGAGTGAAAAACTCATTCAGAAGAGAATACGAACCTGGCTTGTAAGGATAGGGATATTTAGAGTAGAGAGGCACCTTTGGAGCCCATCGCCTATGCGGAGGCTTATTGTGTTCCTGTGTTCTCGCTTCTCGCCCCGTACGTGAATCGTGTGCCACTCCGTGGATTCAGAGAATAGTCCCAAGGCGTTAAGGGGAAATCAGAACCACAAGCTCAGAATTGCATACGAGGTAACGAGAACCTTTTTGAGCCACTAGGTGTCACGACATTTCCTTCATATTTTTTTCTCTCGTATCTATCGATTTTCGTCTTGGACAGAAGCTATAAGATATAATAGAAATACAAACATTAATATAGTTTCCCATTTTTTGCCCTCATAAAACACTCCTCCTCTCTGTCACCCTCCTATAAACATGCATGAGGATGAAAAGATGTCATTTTCAGCGGTAGGGAGTGACAGGAAAAGAAAAATTATAAAAGGATCATGAGCCCTGTTAAGTTCAAGGACATTTTGGCTCGCAGGATTACTGAAGGAATCTTCTTTCATTTGTTAACAGCAATGTCTGTTTCCAGAGAACCTTTTAGCTGCAGACGTAATGTATTAATAGAGCTCCTTCAGCGCTTTTTAACATTTTCTTGCATTCAGGAGGAAAGAAAGGTGATCCGTTCAGCATCCGTAATGATTCCTTCGTTTCTTTCCTCTGGGAGCATAATGACGTAAAACGAAAAAGTAACGTGATAGCCTTTTGTAAAGCTCTTTTTAAAAAAATGCTCCATTTGACTAGTCAAAGCAAATATTCTATAAAACTGTCTTAATGTTTTTATGCAAGAGAAACATGAACAAAAGCAATCTATATCAAAGGAAAGAGAAAGGAGAAGATTAAAGTAGATTATAGTTTTGTAAACAAATAAGACAACAGCACCTTTAAATATACAGGCCATTATCTGTTATTTTGCAGCCAAGTTCATGGTCTATAATTCTAATAGTGTGTTATTTTCAATATGAATACACTCACACACAGTATGTTTGTGTGTGTGTGTGTGTGTGTGTGTGTGTGTGTGTGTGTGTGTATACTAAATATGACGAGTAATTGTAATAATTTACAAGTTGAGAATGTCAAAGTTGTAGAAACCACACGCGGTTTGATTATCAAACTCGATGTTGACTTGCACCTGCGATATCCTGTGTGTATGACGTGCGTGTAACACAAAGATCCCAGAACAGAATACAAAAATAATCAGCACCATCAATAATGCGACATACTGTTGGACATTGCAATGATGAGATAAAGAGATAAAACAGTCTTGGAGTGTTAAATTCTAGTGTTTTGTACTATTATGATAATACCTTTCCATGCGCATCTATTAATTAAACAGCACTTCCTCAGAGGCACTAGAAAACACACCTCAGTCTGGTTTTAGCACTCAAACACCTGAAGAGTCAAAGATGACCATCAGACGCCGAGGTCAGGAACAGACCTAGGCTCCGTTTTGTCAAGATTTCCCCTTCTTCGAGTTTCCAACTTTGTGCTGAAGTGACCTTGCACTGATTTCACTTTGTTGTTCATAGAATGCATCAGCCGAGGTCAGGAACAGAGCTAAGCCGTTTTGTCAAGATTTCCCCTTCTTCGAGCTTCCAACTTTGTGCTGAAGTGACCTTGCACTGAGTTCACTTTGTTGCTCATAGAATGCAAAGCAAAGCAGTTATCTTGGAATAGTAAACAGTGCGGCCAGAAGGAAGCAAGAAAAGGTTTTGACTTGATTCTAGACTTTCTGATTCTCGCTCACTTCTTCCAATTAGTCTTTAAGCATTAGATTTCATGATGGACTTATTTATTAAGTTTTAAGGAACCTAAAAAACTATTACGTTAGAGGGTTAGAGAAAAGAGCTCCAGGGATGACTAGTGTATACCTTTCACCTAGTATGTTGATTCATGTGACTCTTATAACTGAAATTTTTTCTTTATCAATATTACGATGTTATGGTTCCATAAATTCTAAATGAGTTGGAACAGATGAAAACAAAACTATCTTTACATTGATATAAACTGTTATAAGGCATTTAGTGCCTATATACTGTACAAAATGTCCAGTTTTTTGGTTCATTAGAAAGATCTACTTTTAAAATATTTAGCCTGTGGTAAAGAACGAGATATTAAAAAAGGGGGGGGGGACAGTTCAAGCATTGACGATGTTGATTGCCGTTCGGTAAAGCTTCTGAAAAGAATGACATGCAGATTTGAAATTCAATTAACTTTCTGTAGGAGGTTTACCGGTAAAATATTACCTTTTCATGCAAAAAAGGTTGCATAAAGCCATTTTCTTTCATTACGGAAATTTCTGGTGGCAGATAGAAGTAACTTCGATTTTCGATTTAGAAAATCTGCGGAAGCAATTCTTTCCCATAAATTTCTCTTTACAAAAGAGATTAAGGAACAGGCGCCATTGCAAATGGAGGAGAAACTCTTTGGTAGACGTAATGGTAGCGTTTCTCTTAGGTCAGGAAGTGTGGAACAAAAGCTGGCTCTTTCGGAGAAAATCGGTTCAAGGCCCCTTGAAAGTCTCCAAGAATACCTAGTACATTTAGCCGAAGTGTGAGATATTACTAGGAAAAAAGTTTTCAGGTGCAAAAGGATTTTTGATTTAGGGAAGGACTCAGGCTTTGAAATCTTATTGTTAATGGTTCATTTACTTTTTTATGAGATTCTCTTCGCAGTTTTTATGAAAAGCCATTTAATCGTTGATCTTGTTTTATCTTATTACATCTAAAGCCTGACGAGTGTGCGAAAATATGTCATTAAGGTTACATATCTGCTGTGGAAAGCAGGCTTACAGTAACCCCTTCTTTAAACCATTTTGGCTCTTAAATGGGACACCCCCTATAGGAATAATTCAAAGGAGATTTGCGGATTTTTAACTTAAATCAATTTTCTCTTTCCTTTGTTTTCACGTTCGGCCATTTTGCTTCTTTCTTTGTCTTACTTGATATGACGCAAGAGCAGTAAGATAATTTTAAACTCATACTTAAAGTATAACACTGACTGAACTGAATATGTGAATTGCCGTTATAAACTGAGTTAAGCTGATCTGACGAACTGAGTTGCTGACCTGCGTGAGTTTGAGAACTGCTTCTCTCTCTTAACTAATGAACAGATCTATCACTTTCAAGTTTTGCGCCTTGCCTTTAAAAGTTAAAAATATATATCCATTATTGGTTGGTTCAAATTCATCTGGCAAAGCATACTACCCGCTACTATTTAAAAGTTCTCTCTGTTTGGAAGCTCTGCTCCGTATTTGGCTGGGCTACCGTAGACAATTACACCAGAGAACTTTCTCTTTTCGTGACATACATTTTAACATATTAAAGTTATATATGTGTATATATGCACATATAACTACATTACTAATCAAAACGTACAAAATATTATGATTAGACTTAAACCATATATATTTATATTTCAATGGGGGTGGGGCGTAGTAACTGTGTCAACTTACAGAAATAGTAAGATTGAAAGAACGTAATAACTTTTCCATGTCGATCGAAAAATGTATATAGAGTAAACAAATTTTTTTTTTTTTTTCCTTGAATAACTGGCACAAAAAATTACCCAGCCTTTAATAACCTTGCCTATTGCATTTAAAAATAATTTATTTAACATCGTAGAAATTATATATTTCAGTTCACTGTTGCCTTAAATTTAGAGCTGCAAATATTAACAATCTTAAAGAACGCTCTGTAAAAGAAGGTAAGTATGTGTTACTATTTGTATGCATTTTATCGGTTATCTGTAAGTTAATATCTCAGACTGTTTAGAAATAGGACAGCTGCAATAAAAGTGCTTCTCTTAAACGGATCATAAAACTGCATTGTATCTCTCTAGAACTCATCTGCTTTAATGTTTTTTTGGCAAAGCATTATTAACATCTGTTCATGAAACGAGGTCTAAGCTATCTGCAATCTACGGGACCCTGGGTATATATGGAACCCTTTTACAGCCGAGTCTTTATATCCTCTGCCTTTTCTACTCTCTCTTTATTTATTTTACAAAGTAAAAAGAAGCGTTATTGAAAGTTAAAGGGGAAAAAAAAAAAAAAAAACTTGTTTGAGCTTCTCCACTTACAAGAGTGACTGATTCATTCCGCGGTCTCATGAGAGTCAACTGTTCTCTGATTACTATCAGCATAGAGTACAGTCCGAGGGTTCTCCTTTCTACCGCTAGGTGGTATGCGCTATGTTGTATTCATTTTAATGAGGCATAACCTTTTAAATCGGAAAGCAAAGATTTATGTTTGCGGAGTATCTTTGTGTGCTAGGTCGGATGTTTTATATTTAGAACCAGCGGTTTCAGTATTATTAGAGGCAGGCTGTTTGAAAACAGCACTCCACATGAATGAAGCCTTAGCTCTTCTCTGGCTTTGTTCAGAATGAATAACGCTCCATAGATCTTTCAGAGGATGAGCATGGCTATGTTCAACTGAACTTAGAAGAAATAAATAAAAAAAAAAAAAACAGAAAATGAAACATCACAGTAGCTAAAAAAGCAGAAAAACGTTCCGCTTTGATCCTTTTGTCGTTGATGACATAAATAGCAAAATTTCTTTGTAAAAATTTTCATCACAATAGCTTGCAAATTTATTGCTCCACCTTTGTGTAAAACTAGCTATCAAATGTTTCTTTTCTGAAAAGTTTAACGCCTTTATCAATTGTGGTCTATAGATTCAAAATTACGAATATTGAAGAATTAAATACACAGGGTGTCCCACTAAAGTTTAACAAGCAATGTAATTAGTTAGGAATAAGATCCACAATTTTTATTTAGCGAAAGTGAAGAAGAAATTGTTGAGGAGAGCCAGCAAACGATTAAAAGAAATGAATAAACAGTAATTACTACAGTTAACGACTTAATTCTTTGAATGAATCCATTACGCTAATAACCACAGTGTTGTAAATTTTGTATCAATAAGACAGTCAACATCTAAATTGAGATAAAATATCTTAATTAATTACAGAAGAATTTATAATTAATAAATGCAAAATAATATAAGAGTAGTATACGGACATAGATATAATTCTGTATAATGTATGTTACTTTGAATTTATTGTATTGGATACTGAATATCTATTCATTCATTTATTCAGAGCTAATGCATCTTAAAAGAATCCACAAATAGATGCTGATTTTGTCAAATATCATTATGTAAAGGGGACTGTCAGATATATTATAGACATTTTATCAAGCGCAAAAGTGGGGCTTCAGGGGGCAACTCCGTTAATTTAAATCAAAAGTTCTTTAATATTTTGTTACTACTTTTGTTTAAAACTTTCTTTTTTCTAAACTAAATCTTCAGATCTTAAGGGTGTTTGAAATTAGGCATGAATCACAATTAGAGGCGGAAATAGAATTCAGAACTGCGAGGAATTGGCCTGGATTCAATATATGGCAACGAGGCAAAGCCAATAATAAAAATGTATGGAAAAGGATTAGAACAAGGCTAGAAGGTATCAGCAGACAGGAAATCGAGGCAAAATGTAGCGCGAAAGTCTCTCTGAGTCTATCGAATAAAATTAAGTTAACCTGGGGTAAAGAGGCATATACACCCGTTCTAAAGAGAAAGGAAAATCAGGAATGGCCCGGCTTAGACTCGGAAGTTGGAAGGCTCAAAAAATAACGGATAGCTCTAGTAGGAGAACCTACCCTTTTGGTGGAGGGGATGGGGAATGACAGAATGTATTCTGGAAGAATGTACTCCTTGGGAACATCTGAGAAAAACATTTGTTTCCTGAAAACTTTTTAAGGCAATTAAAGGACGATTGGCATCCCGAAGATCTATTTGCCAACCGCTAATTGTTTGATTATAAATATTTTCCTAGCCAAAATGCGCGAAGCTAGAAGAAATTTATTAGCTGGTTAGAAGGCATAATTACTAGTGTAAATATAAAGAATGTAATATGTTTTCATTAATGTATCTCTAAATATCGTTCTTCCCATTGTTAATGTTTATTTAGTTATTATTAATATTCTTTAATTTTTATTATTTTTTGTCCCTATTTCTAATTGTGTGTTATACTTAAGCATGTACGGTCTACGACCCGCGCATAAAATATATTTGTTTATATAGAATTTTATAACAATAAAGATTCACCTACTAATACAATAAAAAACACAATTAACCAAACCGTCACGGGTGGCCGAGGTCGTTAAAGCACAAACTCTTGAGTGGGAAATCTTGGGTTCGATTCCCACCAAGGCTGTCCTTCCTGACAGGTTTTCTCCAGGATTTCCTCAGTCCCCATAAATGACAAATGCTGGGGATGTACCCTAAACTTACGTCTGGATCGTTTCCTTCCTTTAAAAAAAAATCCTTTCTCAGTTTATCATTTCATCTCATACATTATCAGTGTCCACTCCCTGTGATGCCTTAGTAGTGGGCGTTAAACACAAAAATGAACCAAAGCATTACTTTACATACTGTATGTCGTATTTAGTGACCAGAATGAGTTCCATTAACATTTCAACATTTATTATTTTGCGAACTAAACTCCAATTTTAATTTAGAGATTGTGAGGGGTTTAACCTGGGATAGAGAATTTATGATCCATAAAGGAAAGTAACGTACCTTTACGGTGATAAAAAATTGATTAGAATGATAAGTGAATGACTAAAAATGTGTATTTCATATTATAAACTTGAAGAATTAAGCAGTGACAACAAATTGTGAGCTATAGGCAATGCGGAATCTAAATCACTTGAAAAAAATGTTCATGTTTCATAATATTTCGACAATATCTTCATGTTTTACATTTTCAAGTATTTAGGAAATATTGATAGTTTACAGAAGTCTTTAATTGATTGTACTGACACTTAAAGATTTCCGTTCATTAAATAATTTATGGCTACAAAACAAAATTTTCAAAAGAAGATATGTGAAGGATAAAAACCAAAGAATTAAACAAAATAATGGTGGAAGTAAGTAGGTTTTTTCTATTTCGCACTTTCAACTACTTTCTCTTTTGTGTTAAGTTCCTATCTCAGTATTTTAATGCCATTTTGTGTCCGGTTGGTCCTAGCATTGTTCTTGTGTACATAGTGCATGTTAACTGTGAACGTCGAAAAGTAAAATTCAAGCCTGACTTTCCGATTTTAAGAGTTGCACAAAGCTTTGTTTAAAAAAGGTACGTTCAATGCTTTGTATTAAGTTGAAGTAAAACAGAATGTAATTATTAATACACAAGTTATGTTAATTATCATAATACATTCATATGCAATGAAAGGGAATAGTAAAACAAAGTTCAATTGTAGTAACATGAAGTAGGTTACAAGATAAAAATTTACAAAACGAAAAAAGGAAATCAATTCAAAAATCCTTGAGAAATGAAGATCTGAATATAAAACTAAATAAATTATGACAATCAACTTAATCAACAGTACCACAGAATCAATTTATGGACGATTTATTTTATGTATTATCATACAATATTCCCCCAAATAAGAGCAAGAATCCAAAAATCGGAGATGTTTTGGAAAAATATTGTAAAATGGTGTTCCTTCTGAATCAACCCTGAGTTGAAAATAAATGAATGTAATTTCACAACAGTGAAAATCCTGAATGTGCTGATTTTGCGTTCTTATATTAAACTATAGATTTTATGTTATTACCTATTCACATTTTTTGAAGTGTGTTAGGTAATTGCAAGAATGAAAACGGATGTAAATAAGCAGATGTTAGTAGATTATTAGTGACAATACCATATGGATAATGGTTGATGAAACTACCGATGCATCTACACGACTAGTAGTCAATTTCATTATTGGAAAATTGACAACCACTGAGCCTGGAGGATCTATGAGTTGTAAAGTGATGGATAAAATAAACAACTCATTTAGTAAATGATCCACTTCATAAATATTAATTGTTTAAAAGGGAATTATAGTGAGAATTAAATATATATTTGTCTTTTTTTATTAGTGTTTAATGACTGGACACTGATGATACACGAGATGAAATGAAATATTGGGAAAGGATTTTTTTTTTTAAGGAAGGAAGCGTTCCAAACCTAAGTTTAGGATACCTCCGTGGCATTTGCAATTCATGAGGCCTGAGGAAAACCTGGAAAAAAACCTGTCAGGGAGGACAGTCCTGGCGGGATTCAAACCCCAGGCCTCCCGCTCACGAGTCCGCGCGTTAACGATCTCTATCACCCGTGGCGGTATATTTGTCTTACTATGAAGATCATTTGCAAAGTTCTCGAAATGACCCGCAGATTGCAGCAGCATTTCGCAGCAGATTTGTTATCAAAACCAGCCATCTGCAATAGAAACATTTGTTTAATAAATACTCTGAATGTCAAGAATTGTAGTAGCTATAGCTGTTGGTTGCAGTGCAGACGTGTGTTTAAATGAAAAATTGCAAATATGGAATGCCATTTCATATGACAAATGCTCTAGGGGACTCTGCACCATCATTTCCAAGGAGAACCACTCAGTTTAAACTCGGCTTTGAAGTGGAGACCCGTGCAGCAGACGACAAAAATCCTTCACAACATCAGAAATTATCGATAAGATGCTCAATGCTGATCCCAGGATCGCCGATTGAGGTTTTTAAAATTGTTGAACGTATGGGATTTTCAGGAGAAACTTATTTTACTGTTTGACAGGATAATTGTACATAAAAAATTATGGGCAAGATGGAAGCCGCAACTCAGGATTAAAAGCGAATCAAAGTGAAAATCTCTCAGTAAAGGTTTCAAAGAGTCACGTCGACTTTATTTGTCAATAATGAAACATGGGTGCACACACTGGAAACCAAACAGCAGTCTAAACAATGAAGGTATCACAATTCTCCACCACCAAGTGTGTGAAATCGGCCTTGAAGATCATGGCGTCGGTTTTCTAGGATGCCAAGGATGTACTATTAATTGATTATCTTCTCACTGGAACTCTATCACTGAAGCGTATTAGGATAACCATTTAGGCCTATTGAAGACAAAATACATGAGAAAAGGCTGCGTTTATAAATAAAGAACGCCATCTTGCATCAAGATATTGCTCGCTCTCACATATGTGCTGTTGCAATGGCGAAAATCAATTAAATAGGTTCGACTTGCTGCCACATCCACCTTATTACCCTGAATTGACCCCTTATTTTTCCCAAAACTGATAAAAATTCCTTGGTGGATAGAAATTTCATACGATGAAGAGCTTAGTTCATTAGTTGAGGCGTATTTTGCATGTATCTGACTTTCATGATGGGATAAAGAATTTGGAACAAGTGCATATAGTGTCAGGGAGGACTCTGTTGAAAAATAAGAATAACTTAAAAAACTATACCGTCATTCCGAGAACTTTTCAAATTATCTTCGTACATACCGATACTATAATAAGTTCTGACTTCACCCCGCAGATTTATACTTTAATCAAAGTAACTCATTTTCTGCCATCAAAAACTGGCGACTTTTTATTGAAGAAGTTCTTTAGCCAATAGTCAGATTTGTATCAAAAATTTAAATCAGTAATGGACAAAAATATATCTTACAAGTACTCAGTAAATTCTATAATGTAAAACAAATATTCACGGTGCCAATTTAAGTCATTCATACTATACGTATATTCCAGAAAGTTTATAATTCAGCATGTTGGTAATCTTTCAAAAATAGATTCTAGAAAATCTTCTGTAGCAGTCCCTTAAGAACGACTTGGGTCCGAAGCCCATGAGCTTAAAAATGCAAATGAAATATAGTTCGAAAACATCCATTAATAAGAGCTAGAGAACCGTCTTGCGTATACTGGCAGATAGGGAAAGAAATCTTACTGCGCATGTGCGAACAGTAGGAACGAGACACCGTTAAGCGACCCCCTGTCCATCATTCACATCTGGTGTAGATTTTGTTTTCTTTTTCTTTCTTTCCCATAAAACGTTGCATTACTCAGGTTTATGTCAGCTCTGATTTAGCTTTCTAGGATTTCAGGAATATTCGCCCTCAAACTTGGGGTTTTCTTATTCAAGGGATGTATCTTCTTATGTTTCTTTTTTGTTATAAGCTCATAGTTCAATTAATATATCGGCGTTACTCAGTTGTCCATCGACTTTATTTTCTTTTTTTCATTATACGGAGTATTAACCTACATTTAAACAAGAAAGGGATCATATCTATCGAATAATATCAAGAAAAGGTGATCGTTTTAGTTGCCGGCCTGCAAATTTGATAATTTTAATACATCTAATTTTGTAATATTTATTAACATCTTATTAATGTAAGTATTTGGATTTATTTATGACGCACAGTGAAAATACTGCTTCTCATCGAACATTCAAAAGATAAAAAGGAGCACATGGCTTCGCTCTTGAGCAGGGTGAATATACTAAACGCATGGTGGAAAGGCAAGCACAGGTGTGGCATGTTATTCGGTCCCTTGACCACTTCACACACCGCTGCCTTTCTTCGCACTGCTGGGTATGTGTCTTCATAGTTTTGCATAGACTTCTCTGTAGCATTATTACTTAATTACTAAATAACTAACACAAGAGCTAAAGTCTAGTTTTAATGAACATTTTTTATATAAAACATCGTATTGCATGCATACACACATTTCAAAATGTATTCGTATATTTTTCCAAAATAATATTAATTACTTAAAAGGGAATTATAGTGAGAATTAAGTATATATTTGTCTCTTTTTGATTAGTGTTTAATGCCAGTTTTTAACACTGAGGCATCACAGGCGGTGAACGCTTTTGATACACGAAATGAAATGATATATTGGGAAAGGATTTTTAAGGAAGGAAACGTTCCAGGCCTAAGTTTAGGTTTAGGGTACCTCACCGGCATTTGCCAGTTATAAGTACTGAGGAAAACCTGGAAAAACCTCAGTCAGGGGGGACGGTCCTGATGGGATTCGAACCCAGACTTCCCGCACACGAGTCCTTGCCTTAACGATCTCGACCACCTGTGGCAGTCCCCCCTCCCTCGGTATATCATGACTGATTTTGTAATATCGTCTAACAGTACCGAAATTGTGTTTTTTATGTCAGAATTATTAGCATCTAAAATCATTGGATATTGTTGATCAAATCATTAATAAAATGCTATATTTTTACACCAGTTGCATAATTTTTCCATAGTACACTAAAAATAGAATCAATCGTTCATCTTGGTTGTAGAATACATAAATATTAGCTAATAGATTAATTGGAAACAAAACGGAAGAAATAAACCAAGGCGTCAAACAAAGGTTTTTATCTGGAACATTATTTAATATAAGAAGTGATTAGTTTGTGTGTGGATAAAGTGAAAATACTGTAAAACATTTACCACTGAACTTTACATTTTGAAATTTTGTGATATAACATTGAAGGTTGGGAGATTTGTCAGAACGCTACATAACCCCCTTTGCGCAATCTGCACAACTCATAGCGTGGTGCAATGCAGCCCATGTCATCATGGATACAAAATTGAAAAGAGTTTATGATCCTCATCGCGTAAAGCTTGTAAACATCGTAAGTGATATGGGTACAGTTTCAGGTGCTTTCCAACAACACGCTGACAGGACGTATATGCCACATTCTTTTCTGCTGATAGTCGTCTTTAACTTTTATGTAGGGCTTCTTGTCATGGCTTCAGAGGTAGCTGCTTCTCGTACTGGGTTTCGCCTGCCACCTCCTGCAACACAGAAACTGTTTCTACAAATGTTCGATACCAAACATTATGGAATCATGTTTAGATCGTTAATCACACTATACTTAATGTCGAGATTCTCTTTCCACTTATTTAACACTCTCAAATTCAGCATACCAAGAACGCATTGCGCTCACTGTTGATTTGTAGCAGTCATTTCAATCATCTAAGCTTTTAATTTGTCATTATGTATTGTTAATTTTCAGCCATGTACGGAAACTTCCATCTTTTAAGCAAAATATTACCAGTAAGAAATGTCTTCTACTATTATAGTGTTATTATATATTATAATATATTTAATAATATTATAATATATAATAATATATATAATATAATAATAATATATTATAATAATCCATACCCAAATGGATCATCCTGTATATACAGATGAAGCATTTAAGAAATGGAAAAAACTATTCTACGGGGATATTAAAATTAATAGATATAAGTGAAAAAAAAAAATATTTGCTGGCTATCAGGTTATTTTTGAGGAAACGGAAAATGGTCTACAAAGAAGTGTTAATTACTTTTTAGTAGTGTTTAACACCCGATTTTAATACTGAGTAACCTGGACACTGATGATACAAGATATGAAATATTGGGAAAGCATTTTTTTTAAGGAAACGTTCCAGGCCTAAATTTAGGTACCTCTCTGGCATTTGCCATTCATGAAGACTAAGGAAAACCCGGAAAAAACCTCAGTCAGGGAGGACGGGCCTAGCGGGATTCGAACCCACACCTCCCGCTCACGATTCCATGCCTTAACGACCTCGGCCACCGGTGGTGGTATGTTAATAACCTGAAAGATATCATGGAGACAAATAATTTAAAGATTTCAACAACCAAGGCAAAAGCAATGACTTTTAAAGGGAACAATGATTTACGATGTAAGAAATAATAGAACAAGTCTCTAGGTTTTAATGTATCATACAGTAAAAATGAATATCTGAATGCAAAACTAAATAAATTAAGACAAATAAATGAAACAATAAGGAGAACATTAAAGAACAAGACATCAAAAGCAACGCAAATGAAATTCTACAAAGAAACGATAGTGCCAATGGCAACGTATGGAAGTGAAAACCGGACTATGAATAGGACAGATCGAAAACAGTTATATAATATATATTAAAAATTAATGAAAATAAAAATAATTCACATTAGCATATGTTAAGAATGAGCGAGGAACGGATATAAAATATTTTACTAAATATTTTACCTAGAGGATAGAGCCAAATAGTTTGATTGGTTTGTTTTATTTATGGACGATCTTTAACATCTCAGGTGTTCAGCGTCCCATTCTATTCAGGGTGTGAAACGGCCGACAAATTTTGCACAGAGGCCTCTTCTTTCAGGCTTGAGGTTCTTTTTCTTGCCGTAAATGTACGACTCAGGACCCACGACTTTACTTTCCTTCCGAAGGAAGCCATACTTAGGATTTCTAAGCCCGAAAAAATCCATCGATCCTAGCCGGGTTTGAACCCGGGATCTTGGTGTAGAAGGAAAGTATGGTTACCACTGCACCACCAGGACCGATATACATATATATACACACAAATAGGAAAAACAAGAAAAAGATGAAGAGATATGTTTAATTAAGGAAGGAACAGGTTGACAGACCTATATCTTGTGGAAGAAGAAGAAAATGAATTGACTGCTAGAATTTGATATTATTAACCTATTCTCGAATGTATGCCAGCACTACAGTTTCTGAAATATCCGTAATATTTTTATTGTTCATCCAGTTAATAAATCTGTCATACTTGTTCAAATTAAGGATTAATAAGAGTTTCTCGGTGTTAGTGACAATATAGCCTTTTTGTATTGGACTAAAGTTTCTTGCAATAAAGTCACCATTCTCTACGACAATAACAATATACAAACGAATTAAATACTCTCTATCGATACAACGATGTCATAAATATTATTTTGAAAGCATTGATTGACCTCTAAGTAAGTCATTAGGAAATCGAAGGTAATATTAATTCCATTTCAATTAATATATTTTATAGTTCTGGTATAAAAATGACGTATTAAATTCCTTTATACATTTGTATCATAAAAATTAGAAATTCCCTTGCTTGGTTCTTAAAATCTACACATACATTTAAATATAACATTATCAGCTAATATAATATACTGTTTTGCAGGACTTTTTTTTTAATACTAAATGATTCAAATAAAATATTTGGGAGCAATAACTTACGGGTAGATGTTAAAGGAGAAATAAGGTATAATGCACAGTGGGTAGATTGGATTCGTTAACCTATAATAACAGTTCGTCTCAAAGAGTGCTCCTTTCATCCTTTTAGGCTTTTATTTTAACAAGACTGCTCTCTGAGAAATCACCTCTAACACAGTGTTAGTCTTTTAAATGACAGTGAACTTTAGATTCAAACCAAGGGAAACCCTTCCCGTCCATGTTTTTATCCGACAATTTTTCCTCTCTCTAGAAGGATAAATATTAGCCACGTTTAAACACTTCACTCACTGAGCTTGCTTAGCATAAAATGGATTTCTTTTCAAAAAGGTCACTACCAAAATTAAAGGTATTTATACGGACTGTAGTGTCCAAAATAGTTTAATTTATTTTTGTTCATATAGTAGGTACTTACCGTAATGAGCAAATCTGGTTGTAAGGTGAGTTCTTATATGAATAGAAGGCTAATATTTGATAAAATGTACTAAAATAATTCATTATTGTATTTTTATTATCTCATGAGAGGCTAATGGAAAATGTTTTTTCGTTTTATCTTGATGAACAATAACATAGCTTGATCAATTAAAAAATTTTGTTGCAAATTATGATTGATATTAAATACTCGTAATAAAATATGTCACTGCTACTCATATATCATAAAGGTTCTTCTCAAAATTCAAAATTGATTTAGAAATGGGCATTTTTTTTACAATTACATATTATAGAGAGAAAAATAAATACAATATATTAAAAATTAATATTTTGAAAAGCAAATATTATTTATTTATTTTTGTCCAACTCCAGCTCATTGTTCTCATTGACTTGTGAGCATTCTCTCTTGCCATGGTGGTATTGTAGCGGATTTCTGAGGCCGGACTCTCATTTTGCACCGATTGGCTCAGTAGAGATAATGGTAAAGTTGATATGGTTATGGTGTCTCGGGGGTGGGAGGAAGGCTCTTTAAGCTTAGGGTACCTAAACGTGATCTGTAGGGATGAATGAAATGAATTAATAATGGCGCAAATAAGCTCGCAGACCTTGACGCCTTAATTTGGCATTCGTCTACTCAAGGTAGGGGGAAGGAAAAAAATTATCCAAAAAGGTAGATCTGATCGGGATTCTAATACAGGAGCTCCAGTCGCAAACGTTACCATTAGACCATGGAGGCGCCTAGCAAAAATATATATTTCTTCAAAACGGAAGATACCTTTATTTCGATACAAAACAAAATGAATGTTCCTATTTGTATAAAGTTAGACAAATGCAGTCATACGACACATTTTGAAAGTGTGATCGTAATGTTCCAATTAAATAACAATGTAAAAGGTGTTTACTACATAATGTGAACATTATTGAGAAACGGTTAACCCCATTATCGATAAACTAAAATGAGCTGAATTTCAGTATTCATTTTTTTCATAACTTTTAAATAAACTACAGAAAACTTAGATAGACTATTGTATACAACGCTTTACAAAACGCGTGTTATTAATTAGAACACTCCTCGCGTTAACTTAACCTACGTGTTAATAAAGCTCTGCAAGAGAAACTAGTTGTATAAATAAATTATCAGCATAGATAAATAAATAGAAATATTCTTTTTTGCGCATGATGAAACAATATCGCAAAGTATACGAAGGTGACTACTACGAAGAAAAATATTCAAGCTAAATAGCACAACAAAAAACGTAGTTTCATGTAAATAGCATTTGAAGAAAAAAGCTTAATTAGAAATAAATGGTAGGTAATAAAACAAAAGCAATATATCACGGAAATAGTTTTGTTTTGCTGTAATATTTTGGAGTGGACTTAGATGTGGATATACATACAAAAAAATAATGTCAATAAATTTATGGAGCTATAAAGCGAATATTAACAAGGAAATGCAGCAAATTGCCAAATGGGACCTGTATAAAGTGATCACTTTCCGGTGCTCATATATGGGTCAGAATGCTGAACATTCTAAGCTAACATATGTTTTGTATTATTCGATTGCTAGAGAAGAAAAATTATAAGAAACAAGCTTGGATTAATAGGAATAAACGAAAAAAGCGGACTGTATCATCTTAAACGGTTAGTTGGTTAGGCAATATATGACTGATATTGAACTACAAGCAAAAAATAAAGAATAGAAGAACGATCTTTATAAATATGAATAAATTTAAGAATCAAACAACTCTCATAACCGAAATAGGCTAGTGAGCTAAACCTTGTGGTAGATGATAACAATAACAGCATTACGTAGGCATGATATCTTTTTTTTTTTTTTTTTCAAAGTCCAACTTTTGTACCACTTAAGTAAAATATATTCACTTCGCTTCTCCAAATCACGCACTATAATTAAGTGAATTATAATGAATAGAGTTTTCAGAACACAGTTTTTTAAGTTCCATTCAGGAGGAAATTATGTTGTTACATTTTTAAGAGCAGAAAAAATTAATTCATTCATGAAAAATTAATACCTATTGTTGATACAGATGTATAATATGCTGAAAACATTGCAGAATTTGGTACATTGTAATTTAAATGTGGTGATAGAAGTCTGAACCTGTATGTCTCATGCAAAGGCGGAAGGTGCTTAAATGTATACCGGCTGATACACGCTTTAATGCATTTACCAAAGTGAGAGGAATCGCACACCTCTAGCAGACGTTACTAAAGTGCCTCACGGATTCTCTCAAACTGTTATTAATATCCTCCTACACAAAGTAGTTGAACGTTTTAATCTAAAAGTGAATATTTGTTTTACTTACAGCTTCGTCAATTAGCTAATTGTAAACCACAAACGCTACAATTACGCGAGTATAATTATAACCGTTCTTGGGAAATTGCTTCCAAGAAGCAATATTACTCATCAAAGAATAACATGTATAATATTTCATTTCGTGATGTATACCGCCAAGGGTGGCCGAGGTCGATAAGGCGCGAACTGGTGAGCGGGAAATCTGGGGTTCGAATTCCGCCAGGACCGTCCTCTCTAACTGAGGTTTTTTCCAGGTTTTCCTCAGTCCTCATAGCTGGCAAATGCCGGGGAGATACCTTAAAATTTGATCTGCAACGTTTCCTTTCTTAAAAAATATCTTTTCCCAACATATAATTTCATTTCGTGTATCATCAGTGTTCACCGCTTGTGGTGCCTCAGTACTAAAAACGGGCGTTAAACGCCATTCAAAAAAAAAATCGTGATACCTACTTCTACAAGTACATTGTTTCAGAACAGATTGAGCTGGCTGTAAATAAGAATAATATTTTTTCTTTTTTTCTTTTCTATTTACTAACACCTCAAGGTTTCTTATGCCTAAATTTCTTTTTTGATGTTAATTCATTCATCACTGTCACACAGGTAAATGTTGAATATTGTAGAGATATTTTGCGTACATCAAATGAAATTTAGTGTATGTGTGACAAATGAAGACATATATAGGATTTCCGTATACCAGTAGGAATGTGTCTGCTTTGGATGTTCTGATTCACCACGGGAGATTCTTGATTGGATAGTTTTCCAACCAAGTGCTCCGTCATTGACTAGAATGTAGTGAAAAGTCAATATACTTGACAGGAATATCGCTTTTGTTCAGGTAACATATTGCAGCTGACAATATAGCATTTCAAGAGGATTTTGAGAATATCTGTATTAACAACCATACCTGCTCTTGCAGGAACTCTCAAAATGAAGAATCTAGACAGTTAAAATCAATGGATTTGATGTGAAACAACGCGATTCCCGGGTATAAAGTTATAAGTTAAATAAAATTTTCAGAGAAATTTAATAAAAATTGTTTTTATAATAAGAAATTAAGTAATGATTTAGAACTTCAATGACATTAATTATACCCATTGCATCCATTACTGTTCTTCGAATAAAAAAAAATATATAATTTTAAATAGTTATGAACACGCTTGTTTATCTACTTGACCTTAAGTTTTGTCGAGATGATTTTAGTTAATTGAAAATACTTTAATACTGTCTCGAGTGTTATGCCTATTGTTATTTCTTCCTTAGTGCTAAATTTAGCATATATGCATGAAAACCTATATCAGGTACTTCTAAATACCACCACTAGCTGTGTGAGTTCTGACCGGTAGAACTTATGTAAAATCAAATTGAAAGCACAATTTAGTCGGGTTATCTACAGCGCGGGAGGTCGACAGTTTTTCTACATGTATATCTATATAGGAAGAATGATCACACAATTGTCATGACTGATAAATGTCGTGTTTCTATGAATCTTGAGCCAAAGTACTTTTATTCAGCATTTGTGTTCATATTTTGTCAATGGAAGGCTTGCATCTCTGCAAATACCAAAACGAGGACTCTTCTGTTAGTGGTGTAATAAATAATTATCAATTACACGTTTCCCTGTATGCATTAGTTAAATTTTTTAAATATTTTAATCCCTTAAGAGCATGGAATTTCAATATAAATTTTGTGAATGTCCTGTTGGAGCCCTGAATCCTTTTTGTAGTTAAAAACATTCCTCTAGATTTCAAAAGTAATTACCTGTATTACATTTTCTAAGCGGAACTTTATTGAATGTAACATGAATAAATATTATTTAAATTTTTCGTTCTTTACAATGTCAATACACTACTGTCATTAAAATTTCATCGCCCATAAGAGATGCGTTAAACCGACCCCGCATTTTCTCAAAAGGAACGAGTATGCCACGTCAGAAGTATGACAGCTATATCAGCAATTGTCGGGATTTGATCAAGAGAAAATTGTGCCATACTAAGAGTGTAGAATGAGAAGAGTGAGAAATTGATGCCCAAGGACGAATTGAGCACACAGCAAAACGAATATGATATCAGTGGATCGAGGTAGAACGAACACACAGACATAAGGGATCCCAACAACCCCAAACAAATGAACGACAAAACAGACATTATATCCGCATGTTTATTATTAGCACGCACAATATATTGAAAATTATATATTTTAACATATCTATATACTAAATACTAAAAATGATCCTCTAGGACAACAATTAATAATATAGTTTAAAATGTTAAAAATAAAACGTTTAAACATGAGAATGAAAATCACAGAGGTTGACTAAGATGCTAGAATTTTTATTAGAGCAAAGGTAAATGAAAACGTTCACCCATAAAATGTAATTAACATACCAACCCAATAGGAAAACATCTAAATACATAATATATAATATATAATACAAATGTCCTCTAAATAACTAGCTATAAAGGTAAAATTAATTTAAACAAAAAAGAAGGCAAATATTTTTGAATGGCATATGTTCCTGATACTTAAAAATATAATAGAATTGAATTTGTTATATTATTATTATTATTATTATTATTATTATTTGAGCAGAACAAAACAAGTTAGTTATAGGATTAAAAAAAGTATTTTGTGTAAAATTATAATTATGGTAATACAGCCGAAATTTTGCCTAACCCGTTTACTTCTTTAGTATTAGTTTTTACAGTATTATTTATTTCAAATTAAAACAACAGCAACAACATTATCCCATTATCAAATTTTGCCAGGCAACGATAAAAACTGTGATGTAATAATGTGATAAAAATTACATCCTCTTTAAATTTTAATGAGCATATGGCAAAGGCACCATTTGAAATTTCAAATTGAGGGTGCTAGGGGTGAGAGAGTGAAACCTAAAATTTAATAAACACTGCTTTTAATCTTTCCCCCAATCTATAATTTGACATGTTTTTTTAATTTTTATTAATCTTAAATTGAGTTTTGAAATTAAGGGTTTACAAATGAACTGGCGCAGCACGCAGAACTACTTTGAGATACGTAATTTGAAGGTTTACAAATAATGGCGAATAAAAGGCTGCCGAAAATTCTCCAGAAGTTGTTTGAAATATCTGTAGCTGATAACATATCTTGGATAGTAATTTATATTAATAATATTTCTTCTTTTTTGTGAGGTTTTAAAACTTATTTATTTTTATGTTCACATAAATTACTTTAATTCGACAAGTTACTGAATACACATCTCAGCTTAATCGTTTTTCATGAATGTGTTTCAATATTAGTGTAATATTTCAAACAGAGCATTGAGTTCCTGTGAACGCGAAGATGTTCAAAGGAAATTTGGTCTTGCTGTCTTCCTCTTCACATAGCAGGTTGATTAATGGATTCACTGAGTTCAGAATACGCTTCCTTCTATACTCGTTTCCTGCTGCATTTTATTTCGACGGTTTAGCGCAAGCGCGGTGCATGTTCACCGGTCCACGACGCGACGTAGGGATTTAGAGGTTCAATGGAGTGAAGCGGGCATACTGCAATCCATTATTGTGTAAATGTGGAGGACGCGATTAGGAACAGCCGAATGAACGCGCGCCGACGTTTTCACGCCGCACATGCAACTGACAAAGACAAAACGGCCGTTGCGAAATGCATCCGACAAGCGGAAGAGAAGAACAAAGTCGCATTGCCTTACCGCCTTTCATATTGCGCTAGAGTGTGAGGAACTTGCCGCGACACGGGTTAATGGCATTCATATTCATGTCCGTGTTTCAGCATTACTCTTAGCAGAAATAACAGTTTTACATGCTGCGAAAGGATTTTCATTTCGGAAATGTTTGTCATTTTCTGTATTATTCTTCTATAGCGCTCCATACCTGCCACTGTTTGAGGGATTTCACCTTATACGATGACTTATTGCAATTTTCAGTAATATTTAATAACTCAGACAAGAATGGAGCGTGGAGGGAACAAAAAAGAAATATTCTAGCAAAAGGTACGCTAGTTTTGAAAGCTGTTACTGCCTGTAGGTATAAAGTACCAGAAATGCATATTAAGTAGTTGGAAAAAATATGTACGGTAGTAGTAGAGGCTAAAATGATGTTTGGGGTAGTGATAGGGATGGCTAAATGTAAACTTGATTCACAGGAATTTCTGCAAACAAATTATGGGCCTACCAAAAAGTTCACAAAACGGCGTTTCACATGCTAAATTAGGCCAAGTAGGGAGTAAAGGAAAAATAACGACAAGAACCCTGAAATTTTGGTTCAGGTTTAATAATTTAGAAGAGAATTTTACGAGAAACACTGTCTAGTGACCCAAGAGAAAGTGAGGGGAGGAAATACTTGGGTTAATAGAATCAATGAGATTATGGAAAAAAATTGGCTTGGGTATGGTGTGGCATGATAGAGAAAGTAAAGAAAAATGTTTTTATGGAAAGAATTGATGATATGGAAATACAGGAGAAATTTGGTAATTTTAGTAGTAAGAAGTCATTGGGGGTTTATAGAGGGTTAAAGGAAATATGGGGTTGAGAGAATTATTTGGATGAAGGTAACAGGTGGACGAGGGAAGGAATCGCATGAGCCCAGACAGGGGTAGTGAATCGGAAAGGAATAATAGGAGGTTTAAATATAGCGGAATGTGTGAAATGAAAGATATTTACTGGCATGCAATTGCATAATGTAAGAAAACTGAAGAAATGAAAACAAAACTTAGGATTAACTTACCAAAAGAGGCAAGGGGAAACAAGTTGGTGAATATGAAATCTTGGAGTTTGGGAATTATATAGGTAAGGTTAAGAGAAAATGGTTGAAGAAAATAAGTAAGAAATGAGGAACTAAACCTGGCAGAAACAGAATTTGCTCTGGTTTTTTGACTGAGTTAATTTTATAGATGTAAGTTGCCTAATAGTCGAGTAAACGCAAGGTTAAAACTATTCGACCCCTTGGTTACACAGCAACGCGGGAAGATTTATTAGAGTGACTATGATTATATTTTCTTGTATGACTGAGTGATTATAAAAGAATATTGTGAATAGTTTTGACACTTGACCAGACACAGAAGTATCCAAGGAATGCAATTAAGTTGCCTCTGTTGTGCTGAATTTTCTACCTTGAGACCCAGTAAATGATCTAAATGAAATTCGTTTATTTTTAGATTCCTGTGCAGGTATAAATAAAAATGTTGTGACTACACTGATGACTTTTATGGAAGAAAGAAAAATATGCCATAAAGTTAGGCTGTTTTTCCGCCGCCGGTAGTTATAAATATGTTTATTGACAGATTCTTCGACAAAGTAGAAAAAGCCTACCAAAAAAGTCTCTATATGAATACATCAAGTACTGGGATGATTTGGTACCATCAAAGTACTAAATAGATATTGGAAAATAAAGTGCAAACAGTCAAGCGATCTAAGATGCCTTTCATAATAAGAGCCTAAGTGATAGCCTATGAAGATTTTAAAAGAAAATTTTACTGTTGTCCGTAGCTGACACGTCCTGTCCTGTTAAGGCTGAGATATTGAAGTGTAATAATTGCATGCAGCACGTAAATAAAGCAGTTATTTTGCCAAAGAAAATAGTAAGAATAAAAAAGACGCGTTTAACTACATGAAGTATTTTGAAATACCGAGAGCAGTCAAGAATGTTATAAAGACTTGTTAAACATGTCCGTTAAATTTTATTTTTTTATAACTTAGAATTGTATTTAGTTCTATATTTTGATAAGGACATACTTTTCATTATTTTATAGCATAATAATGTGTTAATGCAACAATGTAATAATTTCATTCTTATGCAAAAAAAAAAAAAAGATATATTCCTTATAAATAAAAACGTGTAAAAAACAAAATAAGTACTTTGGAAAAAGAATTAAATTTTAAAATAGTTTCTAATAATGGAATTGTAAAATGTTTAATATCAAACAAATATTTAAATTAGTGCTTAAAGTAAAAATATAAATGTGAAGATACCATGTTTATAGTTTTAGTTCTTTACTGCAATGTTTTAAAAAATGCATTTATTGAAAAAAATACTTTTTTGCATTTATCGACTTTTGTAAAAGCACTCCTCAATTTGTAATGAAAGCCTATATGTCATTATCTTAGAAAATTTCAACTCTACTAGCGCAACTATTTGGAGTGCAGAAGTTAAGGGGAACGGTTGCCAGTGAACGAAATCTTGAGATATGAGTGATGTAAGAGGGGGTTATTTCAGTATTGGGCATTAGTCCTCTTGTTCTCGAGATGCAGCTACTTTGAGCAGAATGGAACACCTCCTCATTACGGCTTACACGTGAGAAATAGCTTGACCATTGTGGTACAAGAGAACCATGCAACCTCAATGTGGTCTTTAACTTTGGAGTTTTGTGAAATATGAAGTTTTTGCTTAGAAACCACGTGATCTGAATTCCTTGCAACAGTCAGTTCATAACCCGCTATCTATGAATCTGTGCCCAAACGAAATGAACTGTGTATCGGGAATCAAGGTCGACATTCCGAACAAACTTTTTGATCAAATGCAAGGAATATGTTGTTATTTACTAAAATTTTATGATAGTGTGTAACCGTCGCAGAATTTTCCTAAGTATTTGGGGAGGTGGGAGGAAACATTCCAGGTGTGCCAAAGGTTTCTTACAGCGACTTCTGAAGAACTTCAGTCTCTGGATGAGAATGCGACAATGCCACGAATGTTGATCCTAAAAGAACGCTAGAACGTTTTATTAATATTAAACTACTGAATTATTTCCGGATATATCCTGCTTATAGGTAAATGGAAACATTAAACAAAATGATTGAAGAGCGCGTTCGCTGTGTTGCTTCGCCGCAGTTGAGTGATTCATGGGGAGTGCACTCGCATGTGGGCCTCCTATCCACTGTGTGTTTTGTATGTAGTTCCTACTTCCGCCCAGAGTATAGACATTAACCCCTCCCACCTCGTACACGCTTTATTATTCCCTTTCTGTCCACCCCTACACCGCTATCGTTCTGAAAGAGAATTGAGATTGTCTAAAAAGGGGAGGGGGTAGCGGAGAGAAAGTTTTATAGCCGAGGCTTGTTAAACTTAGGTCATTACCATCATCAATATTATGATGTACATATCAGTAGGTCATGTGACAGTGGACTGTGTACGTCATGGTGCGTTCCCTAGAGGACTGGCTTTTATCCATAATGCACTGCAGAAAGGAACTTTTAGCGAACAGTCAAAAAGCTCGCGCTGAGCCAAAGGGCGGCCATGAATTGGATTCCCGGAGGAAGGTGATTTGACCTGGGAATATTCTCGAACTGCCATTGCGGCTTAATGTACTACTCTCAACTCAGCCCCGGTTTGTGTATTTTTTTCTTCCTTATGCCATTATGAAACTTTTGGTCAATGTTAATGCATTTCATACAAGTTATAAGCTAGTTAAACTGTTTTATGCAGAAATATAGTATCTAAGAAAATTGGCCATCGCAGTTAAACTCGGAATGTAGATAATATTTTCACCAATGTATGTTGTCGATTTGGTTTATATACGAATGACCTTTAACGTCTCAGGTCATCAGCGTCCCATCCAATTCAGAGCGAGGAACGGTCGATAAATGTTGCCCAGAGGCCTCATCTTTCACGCTGGAGGTTCTTTCACTTATTATTTTTACACCTAAAAAAATCTATCAATCCTGACCGGGATTGAACCCGCGATCTTGGGTCTAGAAGGAAAATATGGTTACCACTGGGCCACCAATTCAGCAATGTAATTAGCTCCAGTTATTAGTAGAGTCTTGATTTTATTTAATATAAAAACGAGAAACATGTAATAAAGCAATTATATATTATTTAAAATATTTATTTATTTTTAAATAAACTATTTAAAATATTTATTTATTTTTAAATAAACTAAACTAAAAGTTTATGTCCATGAGAAATAATTTTTAATTTTCAAGTTACAGCTAATTAAACTAAAAAAAAACGTAGGTGCTATTTCAAAATAATCAACAATCGGAATGAACGCAGGAGTGAAAGATAAACGCCCCCAATTTACATTAGAAGGTGATGCACAATTAATTAAATAATAATAACAATAATAATTAATATTATTATTAATTGCCTATTAATTAATTATCGATCGTATACAACATAGGGGCGATCGTGGTTCAAGCATGTTACTGCTATTAAGCACATGGGTTTGTTTATTTGTTTCGTTGTAGTTACGTGGTTTATTACAGTAGTTTATAGTTGGTAGTAATCAACATTAGCGTGTAATTCTTGTTTTTTATTAACATGATTTTGATTTAAAGAAATTACATCTGGACTTTGTAATAGAAAGTGTTAAGTTCAACATGGGTTGCTCTTGTTGTGTGCCCCGTTGCACATATGGCAGTGTGTAGCATAATATCATATTTAACTTTATAAACAGCAGTCATTAAAGGAGAAGTGGATAGAGTATATTCCGTGCAAATGTTGAAGTTAATAATAAAACGGTAATGTGTATTAAACATTTCGAACTATAATTTGTGGTTAGGAAGGACATTTTTTCTATGCAATATACTTGAAACTGAAAGAAAGCTCAAAGTCTTAAATGTTCTGCAACTTAAATCTGCTAAATTAGAAACTGCAATGCAAGAAATATATTTTATATCAGTCCCTCTTCTTCAGACTCAAAAAATAACTATATACATTACACAAACTAATGAAGAATTGATTCTCGATTCTGACAGGGATAAGCTTCTTTCTCACTTTAGGGAATTAAATAGATGTGGACCGAGGAGTCCTACTGGCTTCATAATGTGTTTGTATTATGAAATTTATCAATTTATGCCAGTGCTGATTAGTAATAGTTATTAAACTGAATTTTTGAATCTGGAAAACTAGAGAGACGCTGTCATAACATTGGGTACTCAGGTTATTGAAAACCATGTGAGTAATATAAACTATGAATGCAGTTGCGGTATGTCTTTAATAAATATTGTAAGACAATATGTTAGCCAATATATTGTGACTAAGGAAAAAATTGATAAAGCATAGAGTGAAAAAGAAAAGCTATAGATGAACTTGAAGTGGAAGTTCAAGAAATGCAAAGGGTTTAAACTTTCCAGTCATTAAATATACTCGTATACAAGGGAAATTATATTTTGCATTACATTTTCTTTTCCATTTGTTTGGTTAAAATTATTCATTTTACTTGTAGGGAGCATTGTAATTATGTATAAATACCTAACCTTTTATATTTGTATGGCTTTACAAAAGCCAAAAGTCAAATATGTATATAGATGCATGTGTTTAAATTAACGGTTAATTTTGTACTGCAGTAAATGTTCTTAAAATAATTTTTATGCATGTTACACTAGTGAAAAATACTTAAGTTTTTCTTATTTTTTGCATGTTCTTGGTGTTGTAATTATTGTTATTAATATTTTATTACATATTTCACTGCAGTAAACTGTAATGGACAGTAATTGATTAATAGTTTTTGTACTTAGATGATTTTATAAAAACCGAATACGTATTATATTTCATTACATTTAAGAAATATTGGTTCTAAACAATTTCAGATTCTTAAAAACCTAAAAATTATTTTCTAATGATAAATAATACCTTGTAAACATAATAAATACTGCGTAAATTTTTATGTGTTTGCTATTTGCAGTCTTTGAGCAACGACGGACGCCTTTTTTCTGCATACAGAGGAGTCCGTCTAGGTTTTACCAATAATGCGGGATTTTGTGTTTGGCACGGAAGAGGATAGTTCGGTACTTGAATGTTGCTCACGGCTAGCCGTTTGTGCCTACAGGGAGGGTTGTCGCGAGGGGGAAACCGGGCGGTGACTGCTAGGACGTGGAGGGGATATCTAACATTTTACAGATAGAGCACACCGACACCGATGGAGTCTCCATCTCCCACCCCCTAAGGAATACAAGCCCTCAGAAAGACCCCTTCCATACCACACACCGGAGCAGTAACCTTACCAAAGGGGAAACCACTATCACACCGCGTCCTGCACTTTCGATTCTGTAACAGAACTAAGAGAATAAATGAAAACACATGGAAGAGCGGAAAATTATTGAAAAGTAAATATCCAACCCCTAATGCTCTAATTGATCGAGGGAAACCACAAAAATAACCCAAGGTAATGATAGGTAGCCCAACAGGAATTGATTCCGAAACTTTCCGAATGGGAGTATCAAGGTTATCGCCTAGGCAATCCAGTTCGGTCAGGGAGTTCTATAGTTTCATCATTAAATACGGGACACAAAGTAGAATGTTTGCTCTGAATTGCATCTTCAGTTACTCCCAAGAACGAATCATGGCTTTTATTTATGTAGTGACACAAAACAATATACACTGCAGTGCAGAAAACCCTGATCTTGCACACCAAATGCGATTGTATTACCAAAAAATTGATGTTTGGTGTCCTTAGAAAGTTATGCGCTTGAATGTAAGTTGCTATGAACATGTGACTGCGCCGGAAAACAGCGTGCTTCCCGGTGCCAAGCAAATCCCAATTAAGTCGGCCACGCGTTCAAATGAGGGCTCTGTAGTTTGCGACTATTCTTTGAATATAATGATGACTAGGGTAATAAATTAGGCACCATTGCATGCGCAGATAAGAAGATAACATTATATAGTATGGTTTGAAATACTTAATATTATATCAAATGCTGAAAAATATGTAAAATAAAATGTGTGAAAAACTTTCATACATGTGCTTGTCGTAAATTTTTTTCTTTTACTGCACATAAATACTTGGCATTAAACTATGTAATTAAATTAGTTATACGGTGTTGTTTTAAAAAGTTCAGTTCATTTAGTCCTCTATTTATAAGAGTACAAGCTCGTGTATACAAAGGCTTCTTATCTGCACATTCATTGGTGCAATATTTCCGCTATTGGACGATATTCCATGCCTTTCACAGTATAATCGCATAAACACGTTCACTTATGTGAATGATTCAGCGGTCTGTAAATTTTCATTAAGGAATGTGCATTGGCTTTTATCTATCACTTACAGGAAAACAAATACCTACTTTGTTGCATGTTTTTCACTCCGATCCTCTGGGCTATTTCCCATCGTTGTGTTATATAAACACATTTATTGTGAAAATGTTGCATAGTTTTTTCACATTTACAGAACAACGCTGCCTGCAAGCATTGACCACGGTTTTCTCTTTATAGTACCATTCAGATGTAAATATGCAACAACTACGGTAAAATCCACGAAGATGTTTGGTTTAAAATCTTTTTGTCAGTTCTGTACACTTAAAAACAATTCCACTTTAGACTATTATTAAGAAGTAAAAGTAAGAGGTATAGCCACTGCTGAAACATATTTATCGAGAAGATTCATCATATACCTGGGTATGTTAAGAGCGTCAAAACACCGCCTAGCATCAGTCATTATTGTTGAATTTTCTCCTAATAAATTTCTTTAATAAATTTGAAATAATTTAGCCAGATTTGGCCAGATGAAGCTTGTTTTTACATGACCGTCATTACGATATCAGAAAGATGGGTGATCAGCCAATCGCTTCAAGTCCCATCCAGTGTGGTGTTAAAATGGTGGCTAATTTTGTATTGAGACATATTTTTTCAGGTATGGAGTTCTTTAACTTGCCGTAAATCTACGTCACGGTATCAAAGACTAAGTTCAGTCGGAAGACTTGCGCCCCATCGACCTTGGCCGGTTTTAAACCCCCGAACTTAGGGTTCCGAAGACAGCTCGTTACCTCTAGATCACCAAGGCCTACTAAATTTTATTACTATGGAAATTTTACGCAACTAGTGTCTAAATGTAGTATTTTATTATGGATTTTGACCAACTTTAAAAACTCTTTATAATTCCGATATGCAAAAAGAATTAATTTCGATTAAATATTACATTTTACGATTTCTTTAGTTTATTTAAAGTTATATTAATTGTACCACCAGTACATTTAAGACAATATGCTCTCAATATTGAATTACATCAGTAATGACGCAACATTGCTAGCGTTAGTAGCAGACCTCTGGTAGTCAATTACTGTTTTCACTTTTATAATTGTTTGGATGGATAAATTTTGAATGGGTAAATAAACGTTTGGAAAACAAATAATTTCCTGATTTCTTAATTAAATAAATATATAACTAAAATAATAATTTGGAAAAAACGCAAGTACGTTCTTATAGTCTTAATCGTAATATATTACAATATTATTTTGAGTTTCTTCAAAGTGCAAACCCCATGAGTTCAGTCTCCAATATAAATAAAAAATTTACATATATTTGGTTCTAAAAAGTCAAGTCGTTATGATCTACACAAAAACAAGAAATTAAAGAGCATTCTGCAGAAAGAGGCATTGTAGGCCTTTAAAGAAAAACTGTCGTTCATTAGTCCTATAAAATTGTGACATTTTAAATGTAAAAGGCAGTCTAAAATATTCCGACTTCAACTTTAGGTGGTCCTGCAATGGGTGAAATAATGTCTTTTTTTACTTCGTACATTTGTCTTAAAAATTGCTTTGAATTATCAAGTCGTTGTTTGAAATAATTTATAACGCAGATGTATATATAGTGGTGTTCCATAAAATTGAGCATTGTGCAGTTATAAAGTACTTTTAAAATGTGACTCAAGCTAAAGGAACATCATACCAATTTGGAAACATTTATGATAACTAGTCTCCTTCATATACAACATTAAAAATAGGTTGCTGAATTTAAACATGGTCGTCCCAGCATTTAAGATGGCCAACATAACGAAGTCTAAATTGTGAAACACAATCCACTGAACAAATATGTGATGTGGTATTAGATGAAGGCAAGCTAAATGCGTGAAACTACTGAGGAGGCTTTATGTTTTACATGAAGAATTATTGTGTATGAAAAAGTTTTGAGCAAGATGGCTGCCAGGTTTGCTAGCATCTGATCAAAAATGTTATCACATTATCGCAAAGGTGTTTGGAGCTTTTAACAGCAACAAAACTGCTTTTGCTTGTCAACTTAGCTCTAGATCCACCAACAATCGAAACAGCGGTCAAAACAGTGGATAGAAGTCGGTTACTCAGCGCCAAAGAAGACAAGGTCGGTTCCATCTGCAGGAAAACTTATGGTATCAGTGTGGGTTTAATAATTAATTGTCTTCAGAAAGATAAAACCATGACCGAATAGTACTATTCCAATTTTCAGACCAACGGATGAATAACAATGTGGTAAAAGACTCGGTTTTTCAGAAGAAGAAATACTTTTCATCACGACAATGACCTCAAAAGTGTTTTAAAGATGGGAAAATAGAGAGATACGAAGTATTTCTGTTGCTGCAGCCATACTACCCAGATTTGGCTCCCTCTGGCTTCTATCCATTTCAAAAATAAAATTCTTCATCACTGGTCAGTGTTTTACATAAAATCAACAGACCATCACATCTATAGAAAAGTATTTTGCAGACTTTTAGGAAAATAACTATAGGATGAGATGCACTGGGGCATTTCTTGAATAAATTCATTGACTTTAAGGGAGAATATGTTTAAAAATAAAAATAATGTACAAGTTAAAAACTCGTTTTCTTATTGCTAGCTAAGAACTTTTCAGACCTCCTGCATATAAGTCTGCCAGAGTGAAATCATAATTGTTAAAAATTGCAATTTATGGTTTCTACATTTTACAAATGAAAAATTGTATCATTTAGGGAACGAAAAAAATATTCCAGGCGTAGAAGCGCTTTGAAATGGTCGATGTGATTAAAGACTCAATAACGTATCTAAATTAAAGGGGAGATCATACGTTTAAAATTCAAGAAAGACATTAGAGGACATTAGTAGGAAAATGTTCGCTCTTATACAGAAACATCAATGATTAGAGTCATTTACCTGCAGCAGCCTTTGAGGTCTGTCCTCTAACAGTTAAAAATTTTAAGAGAAACTAAGACAAGCACTGTAGTTCATATATAAGTATTTGTAGTTGACATGTATTTAATTAAGTAAAATATTTAATTAGATATGTATTTAACTAGGTTTAGTATGTATTTTATTCGCTTTACATGTATATAATTAGGTTAAATGTGTTTAGATTGGAAGGTATTTGTTCCAAGCTGTGTGTGGAACAATTAGAAATACTTTGAAAAACTAAGTGCTTTAAAAAATGAATATAATAAAATTCAAACAGCGCTTTTATGATCTGTAAAAGGTTGCATAAAGGAAAATGTTATAAGAAATAACGATATAAGAAAAGAATTACAAGTGCTGCCAATATTACAACTAAGTAATTATAGATAAGAATAGGTAAAACACCTAAAATGAAAGAGAATATAAAACGTTTGTTGACATATAATCCAAATATTAATTATAAGACATGCATGGATAGAAACAAAAATGTGATATCGGAAGAGGTAGGGCCTAATCCTTAAAGGAAGAAGAATAAGAAGATGCATTTAAATAAGTGGACACGAATTGTGTTAGGTTTATATGTATATAATTAAGTTTATATGTATTTTGTAATATTAACATAATTAGATGTAAGTAAAAACTGTAAATATTGTCATTTCATTATTTCTCCACTGCCATTGTAAATAAACCCAATTGCAGATTGAATACACACATAAATAAACCTCGAGGAGAAACAGTGTCTAAGCTAGGTTTACATTGACTGAGTAATAATTGGGTTAATTGTTAATGGAACAGAGCAAACTGTAATCAGTCAGTAGAGTTACTTAACTAAATAAACCTGGGATTAGTTAGATTACTCTAGAACGCTTCCTGTCTGTATCAATGATTACTAGATAAAATGTACATCCTATGTAGGGATTTTGTTAAAAGTCTCATTTGTCCATTGGATCTTTAGACTGTATCTCAGGAAAACGGCCTCTTATACGAGTTGATGAGAACAACATTTACTGCTAAGTTTTCATCTAAATTCGTAAAAGTCACTATTTTAGAATTGCAGACTAAAAACCTATTCATTGTCAGTGCTCTTTTTGGCCAGGCACAGCGCCGTGTTTTACCAAGCATGAAGGAATTGCTAACAGGCGGCGAAAGAGCTAATCTCTTGGATAACCATACAGCAGCTTGCATTATACAAGAAAAACGGCGTCATCGACTGTGCACCTTTTATTTGCATGTGTCTCCGAGAGAGAACAATCCATACCCATAAAAGAATGAATAGCGACGTAACGCGCAAGGCGGACAGAATCTTGTCAGCTCCTAGTCGGTCCCACTCAGTGTCAGATTATATAAGGAAAGAAACTACGAGCACAGAAAGGAACTGAATCTTTAGTAGCACGCCAGTAGCATTTGTTTTGACACAAAGTGGGGTAGCGCTGTCACTAGTCCTTAGTTCGCTAGATTTTTCACAGTAACGCTAAGGAAAAAGGTCACAGGGGGACCAATTACTTTCTATCTGTCTGAAGTAATACACTATAAAGTGTATAAAGCAATTTCAGTGCACTTTATAGTAAGTAACTAGACAACATTTTAGGAAACCTATGAAGATAGTCTGCAACAAGTTTATCTAAAATATTGTGGCATGTGGGGATTCAATAATGAAAATTGTTCCCTAATAATAGGACAACTGAAGCCTTTTAATGGTATTGCCTCATTATTTTGACAATATTTCTGTGTTATCAACCGAAAACGCTGAAGGAGAGGACCAACAATGCTGATAGGATGTTTATTGGTCGCTTTCCTATCCTAGCCAGAAATGCTACAATCAAACATATTTTCGCGCAAGCACAGGGTAATTTCCTTTAACGTACAACCGGTTACGAATTGTTACCTACATGCTTTCGATATCGCTCATATTATTGTTCTATTACTAGTGAATAATATTCATTATTGAACACCCGTATGTAGAGCTAATTGTAGCATTTCTGGCTAGGATACGAGAGACTCTTATTACCAGGTCTTCTAATACTAGCAGTGCTGCGCCCCTCCAGACCATTTTCGACGTTGTATTGGTCACTCGCATGGGACAAAGAGTTACTTGCATCGCTCATTGTCGACAGTGCAATAGTTTTCTCCAAAAATTGTTAAATAAAATCATTTTAATAAATTTTTCCCAATTTGTGAAGTGTTATCTGAAATTGTCCTTACCTTTGTCCAAATATTTTTGATAACTCTGTATCTTTTCGTAAGAAAAAGAGAAAATTCCATTCGTCATGTAAATTGTCAAGTGAATCAAAGAAAAATACTCGCGCTGAGTCATAACACACTGGTAGTTACCGATTAGCTCACATAGAAATACCTTGCTCATAGCTGGCAACTCTTTAAACCTATGGCCTGTTAAAACTGAGAGAATTCCAAATCAGAATCCTTATTTCACGAAGCAGAAGGAGAATTGCAGGGAGAAACACTATCTTGATAGAATATGAAGTTTATCGTGAAAATAGACTTTCTATTATACCCATGTGACATTTTGTTTTGATCTAACGTATACACTATGCATAATTAAAGTTTTATAAGGAAATTACCCTATAATGAACGTGCTGTTAAAGTGCACAGGCAAAATAAAACGGGTGAAGTTTACTACAAATAAAGCAACTAATAAGAGTAGTCAGAGGTGAAATATTAGAATCTTCGGTGCAAAGACGTAAATATAGTAAAAGAAGACAAAACTCCAAATTGATAAAAATGATAATGTCAAAGAAAAAACATTTACAATGAAATTAGAAAAAGCAAGCTGAAGAAGAAATTTTTATAAGTTACAATGAGGAGCATTCCCACAAAGTGTCATATTTATTATATTTGTTTCAGTTTGAAAAGCAACACCATGTGGAGCTTGTTCAACAGACTTGGCCACTTATGAGGATCTAAGTGACTTTTTTTGGAGGATATTTAGCTGGTTAATGAAGTTGTATTATCACTGAGATCCTGAGAAAAGACAAGGAATTGAAATCAGCAATGCAACACCTTTATAGAAGATTAATTTCAGCCAGTAGCATATAGCATTACGTGATTCAGAGTATTTTTTATTGATTTATTGTTGTATTATGGTCCCTAGTATTCAAAGCCTCCAACGACTGGTTGTTGGTCAAGAACTTGCGTTGGACTATCAGCATCGGAGGAGCATATTTCGGTACTTAGCCTTGCTCAAAAGGGTTCGTCGTTTGTGCCTATGGCCACAATTAGGGCACCTCCGGGAGGAAGGAACTACATGTGGGCGACCCCTGTAATTGTAAAAAACAACGGCAGGAAATGCTACGAAATGGGAGAGCGGGAAAGTCGTGAAAAGGAACGATTCATCTCAGCATTTCCCATGAAAAACCCCAAGATCAGGATGGGCGGACGCGGAACCTACCAAATGCGAGTCCAAAGCTGTTTCAGGAACTTGAAGAAATAAACTTAATAAGATACAGTAGTGATCATTAAACTGGGTACACTGTTGACATTGAAGGATTCAACTAAGAAGATATGGATGAAATCTCTAAGCACTGATGTGGGTTTTACAAAAGGCAAATCCACTCGTGGTTGATTGTATGTTAATATGAGGAGGTTTGATAAGTAACTTGGTTCGTATACTAATAGAGGGAAATAGCAACATTTGTGTATGTGTCATAAAATTTGTTTCTATGTATCACTCTTCTGTGGTCACAAGTCATTAGACACTAATTTAAACACAAGCGTTTCGTATGACAGTAAAACAGGGGTCAAAATGAAATTTGTAGTACAATTCAATTTTTTCTTCTGTAAGGTACAACAGTAAATGAAATTCAGGAGATGATTTTGTCTACATTGACTGACGCAAGCCCTTCCCTTTGGGTAGAACAGTTCAAGAATGGCAGAACAAGCTTCGCTGACGCACGACGTCCTGGAGCTCCAAAATCAGCTGTGAGACCAGAAACCACCTATAAAGTCATGATATTGTTTTTGGCTGAAAGACAAGTGAAGGTACACGAATTAGCAGAGGCCATGGTCATCTCAACTCAGCGGGTTCGTGTTATTTTGTGTAATCAATAATATGTGAAATAGCTTTGAGCAATATGGATGCCTCATTTGCTCAATTTGGAGTAAAAGTTAAATCACTTGTGAACATCGGCCGATTGTTTGTAACTTTTAAGAGGAATTCAATAAAATTTTGCGGTGTTTTGTGACTATGAACGAAACTTGGATTCATTACTGTACACCGGAAACGAAACACGAGGGTAGCTGACTCCGATAAAGCCAAATGCGTCCCATCCGGCGAAAAGCTGATAAATTCAGTTTTTTTATTACTTGGAGAGGGGGGGGGGAAGCATTACTGGAGAATACTATGTAGCCCCTTTAGAGAGACTATAAACAGTGATTGCGGCAATGGTCAAAAAGGAGTTATATCACCATGCAAATGCGCTCAGGAAAAAATGAATCTAATTACAATTTAAAATGCTTCCGCATCCAAAAAAATTAACCTGATCTCGTTCCTCCGGATTACCATATGTTCCCGAAACTCAACAAATTTCTGACTGCACAAAAAGTTGAGTCAAATGAAGAGGTCATACAGGAGATAATGCAGTATTCCAGTGGTTTCGAAGAACCCCACTTCCACGAGGGAATCACGAGTCTGAAGGAACAGTGAAATAAGTCAATTGAGTTTCGAGAGGCCTGTATCGAAAAATCAAGTACTTTGCGAGACTGTACTTGTTTCCTTTAACTTCAAACTAAATCACTTAACAAACTACTTATCGCTTTGGTTTATTGTGTCATTTATTAGCTGCTGAATGCATTGAATCCGTGAAAATAAAGTAAGCAATTAAAGCAGAGAACATACAAAGAGTACAAGATCAAAAGTTTAACAAAATAATTAATACTATAGATGTGTTGTATGGGTTGTCCTGCATAAATTCTGCATAAAGGTTACATTCTAAATACAATCTATAAGGATATTCATAGTTCAAAAAATATAAAATAATGCAGAAATGTTACCCAATTTAAAAATGAATAATTTTGCCCAATTTTATGTTTTTAGTACTACTAAACTTTGTTATGTTAAACATACTATTTTTTACAACTACATTGTTGATGGTTACAGGAAAAATTTTGGTGGTTAATAATGTCATCGCAAAGAAATTCCAACACGAAATAGAAAACCTGATGCAGAAACATGAAACTGTGATATTCTTGAGAAAGCCACAGTTAATGGCTAACGTTTATTAATATGGAGAAAAAAAACTGGTGAAAAGTTTGAATGCAATTGTGTGCTTTGGCATTTCAAATTTTTCTACCAAAATCAAAGAAAAGGTTATGATTTAAAAGTTCATTCATAGAATGCATTTCACCTGGTGACACAAGCAAAAGCTTATAGTGGTGTGATAGGAATAAAGAAGTATTAACAAAACACAAACAACATAAAAACTCTGCTTAGATATCTACCCTCAATAGATGGAAGAAATTTGCGAGAAAACCCGAGATAGTTGTGAGGATTGAAAATTAACCGCACTTTGTCTCAAGTCTTCCCTTACAAGGAGAGTCGACAAAAAAAGGATACCATGTTTTGTTTGTTTTATAGTTCTTGCATTAATAAAATTGTAAACATAACGTCTAATCATTTCTGGAGACTAAAACATTATTTTGTTTCTTATATAAATGTTTATACCTATATTGTAATACAGTTAACTGAAAAAAAAACCTGAGCAAAAAGAGAGCATAATTTCCACTTTATTTGTTTTATAACTAATTAGTAAATATGTTTTAGGAGTTTTTCTCAAAAGAAGGTATAACATTTCTCTTCCTTGTGTTGGAGAACCAATGACATAGTGTTAATTGTAAAATTAAAACCAAAAATTAGTTTTTTTCCCTCTGTAAAGTTTGAAAATAGTAACACGCATCCTTTTTGCATAGGATGCTTCAACTGTAATCTTCTACAAGGGTAAGGAAGTTAAGTATTCATCAAAGAAAGTGCTTAGTGTTACGTACCTACTTTTTAATTTTAGGCAGATATTAGTTAAGTTTCATCCTTGAGGTCGCTAAGTTAAATGTATAATTTTCTCTTATACCAATATTAATGAACTACATCGCAATAATTTCTGAGATCTGGGATCTGTGTTTCTAGAAGAAAAAGAATTGTGTTATACGATCTTAAAACTTTTAGGTTAGATACTAATAAGTCAAGTGTTAAAACCAGAGTGAGCTGATTTATTGTGTAATGTGATCAAAATATTTTAGGTTCGGGTTCTGCGGAATAGTTTATTTAATTATTTAAAGGAAAAATGCTCAAATGTAAAATTAACAAACCTGGAAGTCAATAACAGTTGATTCCCCAAAGAGACTTCCGTCCGTTATTGTGTGGTATAATTTCGAATGGAAGTTTACATTCATTAGTCCCTTAGAAACTTAATGCCATAACTTTGAAATATGAAAGGGAAGACCATGAATTTCCTATCTAAAATTGCTTGTTCAGGACCTCTCTACAGTGTCTGAAATAATAGCGGTTCAGTTCGTCAATAATTTCGTTATTAAAGATTCATATTTAGAACCGAAGACTAGCCAATTTCTAATCTTGACAGCTTTCAATTTTTTTACCTGGTTCTCCTTATTTCGGGCGCAGAATGCAATTCCACTAATTAATGGCGGTGAAATTACTTTAAATATATTCTCAAAAGACAGAAATGAATGCCAGCAATACACTTAGGATTATGGAATATTACTTATTACTTTATAGGTAAATAAATACCGCTTTCTTTCTATGCATCAACATGTTATTAACTAGTTTAACTTAAATTTTTAAAAATATCAAACACAATGATGATACAGGTAGACTGTATCAAAAATACACGAGCAAAGGGCTTGACCCTAACCCCTACAAATTTCCAGCAAACCCAGCAAAGCTTACGCAGGGTAAATTATTTAGTCAGCAAAGCGTGCTCAACAATTTCGCTAAATGGAGTAGGATGAGTCAGAACAAGACATGTGACAGACCCCTTGGCTTATTTTCCTAATGATCATTTGCAAATGGTTCACCCTTTACTGTTAATCCTTTTCCCTGACATTGACAGAACGTCATTTCAGCCGGAACCTTTTGATTATTTCTTCCCTAGAGATGAGGGACTATTTCAAGTGAAAGTAACGGCCGTGAAATATAACCCATACTTAGATCTCAGTATCTCGACGTAATTACAGGCCATTACTTGTCCCAACCAGCAAAACCAGCATTTTCTCCGGCCTTGTTTACTAACACTAGAAATTTACATAAGCTTGCAGGATACTAAATATTTTGTATAGCAATACAAATTTAGCCATACATTGCATAAACAAAGAACAGGTGTATGTGCTAGCGCTCTCAAGTGTGAAAAACGTTTCTGCAATGGAAGATATTTAGAGCTAACCGCAGCAGTGTCGCATTTTGACAATGCGACAGCAAATTCATGTGTAGGAACGTAATAACATTCTATACAACTTCAAGGCCAGCGCTTTTATTATTAAAACGTATCATTACGTGCTATTTAGCTGTGGTCATTGATTTATATTATATTTAAAAATAAAGCTTTACTGGCTCTACGGCCAACATCATCAGTGGAACGAAATTGCTTGTGGATGCAAAGAGACAGAACATTTTAGTCCACTGATAATGTTAACCGCATAGCCAGCGAAAGCTTTGGTTTTAAACTAAACTTATATCAAGACCATGGCAAAATAATTCGGTAATGAACAATATTAATGATAGTTCAGGAACCTTGTCTTCTTCTAGTAGTTGATCTGGGAGTGATTTGGAGGATACTTTAAATTTAGCGTTGCACACCAGAAGCGTTGTTTTGTTGTAGATATGTTGGAGCATATTGTGTACTGCTGGGATCTGATGAACCTCCTTATGAGATAAAGCAGTGCGCTTCAGCAAGAGAATAGTGATAGGACGAAGTTACTGTAACAAATATTACATATCTCGACATAAGTGATTTGTGTCCTCTCATTTGGTTCGCATCTCTCCGAAAATGTGTTTCAGAAAACATGAAAATTTGACAAATTCATCATCTACCTCCACATCTCCTGTCCAAAATCTGTCTGAGAGTCTGTTGGGGCCCATCCTTTCCAAGTGAGGTTTCCAGTTGTTTCTGTATGTATATTTTTTCTCCGTTTATTCAAAAATATAAAGCCCCTAAGCGGATATCTTAATTTCTATTCTGATCTAGTTATATGTAATTTGCAATATACCGAGAAATTTCTTTTCATATACTTGTAGTCTTAATTTACCTTTTGCCTCATGACCAGAACCCGTAAGATCAGACATAAGCCAGGCAAAAAGACATTTAAAATACTGAAAATAGGCAGTAATATAATTAAGATGAGCATTTATTAAAAGTGAAGACAAGAGAGTGATAGCACTCATGTTTACTGACTCTTAAATATATTCATCCAGATAGAAAAAGCATTTTGCCTAACTTCCGGGCTCTGATCATGACTCCATATTTCCCTTCCATACAAAAGACACAGGACAAATACTACTATATAAAATTGTTTCTTTTCGTACTTTATTACAAAGGTATACTATTCATTTAATTGAATGTCTGTTTTTACATTCTGATAAATGCTTCCTAATTCTTCCGATAATTTTAAATGCATTAACTTGTTTAGCTAATTTATTCTCAATAGTTTATATCGAATTTTTTTTTTTACTAGAAAAGCTATAGTTTACTTCTTTCGAAAATGTTTTCATATTGACAGATATTGCCATCCCATCAAATAATAATATGGATTATTTAAATTCCTAATATTTGAAAAACATAAGGGTAGCCTAAAGAAGTGAAAAGTATAAACTTTAGAACATAGAAGGGGAGCCTCATGGGGGAGCCTGCGGTACTACCGCCCTATACTTTTTTACAACTTGGAAAATATTTAATTTACAGAAAACCAAGTAAATATAGATCGTTATAGCTCTTCTAAGATAGCCAAATAGCTAAGAATTCTTACAGAACAGTTTTAAACACGCTCTCCATTTCCTCTGTATATTCTTTTTGTATGAATTTGTTTTCTGATTTCTTTGCTTGCTTTCCGCCACCCTATCCTGTTCAAATGTGTTCCAAAGCTCTGTCCATTATGACAGCCTGAGACATTATTGTTTTGTTATTAAATATATATGGATGGATATTTTACATAGTCCTTACATTTCTTTATATTTTCCTTATTATTGGAGATAGTTCCTTGATTATCAACAAAGACCATCGTCATTATGTGATGCTTGTTATTTAATGAATGTATTTAGAAATTTCGTCCCAGAAATAATAATGTTGACTTTTCTATGTTATAACTGAGGAGGTTGTTTCGAAGATAAACTTGTCTTTTTGAATATTCCGAAGGTCAGTTGCGCACGCCGAAGTGTTCGTTAATAATGACCTGCTTGTATTCGTAACAAATTGCATTTATAATGACCGCGTCTGCTCGTTCTACTTGGTTCGTGCAGAAGTCGCATACTCTGCCTAAGGATCAGATTTTACATCCTGCAACTGCTGTATTTTCCAGCTGAAAAGAAGGAGATTTCTAAACGTGAATGAGATTTAGGAGATTGCTACGCGACAGTTGATGGTGATACCGAAAGAGGGCTTGCGGACATTTTGAAAAATGAAACCGAGTGTGTGAGGTCCCGAAGGGAATACTTTGAAGAGGGATTAAAGCCCCATTGTGCTAGCCAAGCTACTTTTTATATTAAATTGCTAGATGTTTATCTCATAGAGTTTTTAGGAATCGACGGCCCTTCAAAAACCAAATACTGGATCAATTTTAACTCTCTTAAAAACTGCCCTTTGTTCTCTTATGCAACATTTTTCGTTCTTACCTGAGATTTAAATTCATGTTTGCTGTTTCTATTCCGTAAATTGCTTTAAATTCGTTTATAAACTAGCATTAATATATATATTGTTTTCAAATAATTAACATTTACATTTGTCCTACGGGCGAAGTGCCTTGCACATTTGCCACTCTCCAGAAACCCCTAGGCAATATGTAAATTCCTTCAGTGTGGGTTGTTATAACACTGGATGAGAGAAATCCGCAGTTGTGGCCGAAATATGCATGGTAGCTCAGGGGATGGAACATAAGCACGGTTAAGCCCAAAATGTGTGGTTTATCTGTGATTATAATTTTTGTGACTCTGTTTTGAAATATTACTGTCAGTTTTAATGTTTGTTGCAATATATGTACTACTTTTCTAAGAAAGCTTTTTTTTTTTTTTTTTAGTTTTTTTTTAGTTTAACCTTATATTGTTGAAGTATTAGCTCATCATCTGCTAATATGTCCTAACAAATACATTTTAGATGGAATTAAATTGAAGTGGTATGAATGGAGAACACATTTCTATACTACGGCCTTGTTCAAGATCTGACCTATGCCTACAATATGGGCCCTCCAAGAGGTAGGGAAACGGTGAGCGACACACCAGGATCCGAGGGCGGTAAGGTACTGACACAGATGAAATCCCGAAGTACATATATATATATATATATATATATATATATATATATATATAAAGGCGATTCTCAAGCCCATCAGATGAGCCGCTGTCATTCCAGATGCCAGAACAAAACCTTTCCTGGGCGCAAGCCATCATCACACCGCACACAACATCAGCTTATCTCGTCTGGTACTTTCTATTCTATAAACTGCATTCGCCTTAGTCACAAAAAATAAAAAATTATAAATAAAATGGATACATTTAAAAGATTTTAAATAGAAAAAGGGAAAACGTTCTGACAAACATTATTGTATCAGCTATGACGTCATCGATCCTATTTTAATAATATCTTTAAATACCTTTGCATAGAAAAACATTTATATATTTTAGTACGTCTCCGTATTTATCTTACCATATAAACAACTTTATTACCTGGATCCTTGGAATTAATTGTAACAATGTTAATAGCTACTGTACAACACAACAAATATTTAAATGACTAAACCTATTTCTTCATGTTTAAACATTTTTCGAAATAATTTTCTAACTGACAAATTGCTTTTGTGCATTTTCAAGTATTATTGTTTATTCATATATTTGTTTTGTCTTCTAATAATAATAATAATAATAATAATAATAATAATAATAATAATAATGCAATTCTCTTAGCACAATATAAAAGTATTAAAACAATTTTGTTACCAAAGTAACATACACTTCTATAAAACAAATGAAGTGTTGCAGTCCGGTATAGAGAAAGATATCTCTTACAGGCATAATACAGTGTCATTTTAAAAACTCTTTGGCGTCATAATTCGCAAAACAAATCGACACGGATTGTTAGGATCATTAAGGGGGAAGTCAAGAGGTTTGATTTGCGCAAGACCCATCCTTCCTGACAGGTTATTTCGCAGGTTTCCTCAGTCCTCATAAATTGCAAATGCCGATGAGGGACTTAAACTTACGCCTGGAAGCTTCTTTCTATAGAAAAAAAATGTTTAGTTTTACATATCACCATTGTTCACCGCCTGTGGTGCCTAGCAGTAAAAACGGGCGTTAAACACTATTAAAAATGTTCACACAATGGCTGTTAAAATGTTCTCAAGGCAATTCTTTCAAAATGTGAGTGAATCTTTCCGAGCGATTATATATATAATGAAATATAATGAAAAATTTAGTAAATCCTCGGACAATGTAGCTACAATAACAAGAAATAGGGAATCAGAAGTACAAAAATCGCTTATATAGTATAACAAATTTTGGTGTATATTAGAGACGGCTCGTGGCCGCTGTAGAAGGGTGGCCAGGGGCAAAACTACATGACACCCAAATGGTGTAGGGCAAGTCTCTTTTATCAAGACTTACGATATTCTATTATAACTGCAGCGCCATAGTACGTTTGTGTTATAAACTTCTGGTTTAATGGAAATCTTCAAATCAGCTATTAAAGTACGTCTTAAGCCTTTTGCTGTCAATTTAGAAACAGTAATAAATTTTATGAGCCTTTCAAACGTTTGCTCCCACTGATGAATTGTAATGTCAAAAATTGTGACATGCATGTAGCATCTGTCTATTCGTCAACCTGCACAGGTTGCAATTGTCCTTTCAATTTCAAACCAAGTGCTAAAAGAACCCCTAATATTCAGTTATGGGTAGTGTCAGTAACCCCTTAACATCTGGTTCCCTAAGAAAAGAATGCCGAGCGCTGGCCTTGGGCCACCATCCTGCTGACCCAAGTGAAGCCCTTGTAAATCTTTGCTGGCAATGAAGGTATAAGTTTTTTAAAGCGTAAAGTTTTCCGAGCTGGCCCATGAGCAACCCTCGCTAACGGGGGATCCGCATGCTACCGCTATTACAGAAGGTAGGAAATTTGCTTATTGTGTAAGATACACTTATGAACTAATCGGTTATACATTGCTGTTTTCATGCATTTTTTTTGTCTTAAAAGTTGAACAGGAGAAGATAAAATAGTAAATAATTTCTTTAAGAGGGGGCCATCTGGCCGTTATTGACGGGCCACCCCTGATATATATTTGTTTATTTATAAAACACTGAAAAGATTTCTCAGCACAAACATCTCAAAAATTATATATTTCGGACCAAAACTTTTTTCTCTTATTTTGTATATGCAATATTATGTAATTTAATTGTAATGCTGCCTATTTTTAATGACACGTTTTTCACTTCTTCACAAAATAATCTCTGTAAATAACTTCTGCTTTTTAATCCACGTATTCTAACTAGCAGTCTTAGGTAGAAAAATACATACGTCACATGACTAACACCGCACTTATTTCATATACACAGCCGTATGTTAATGATAACACAGGGGTTTGGGTTTATAATTTCTATCCAGCGAGTAGGTTCTTTGAAAGCATTATTTGAACACTGCATAAAAAGATTTGTTTGTTAGTCATCCTATACTTACCCTTGACACCTTCGCTTTTCTCCCAGTTTTAATTTATACCATGGGGCAAAGGCGGGGAGGGTTGAAAAGGAGATTCTGGAGGGTAGAGGGGTAAGTGAATGAGAAAGCACTAATGGTGTCATTTACACCAACAAGGGAAAGTCTCCAACCTCTAGCTTAGTTTGTGTACTCTAAATTGATGCGTAACGTGAATTCAGAAAGGCATGGTATTTTCAAAGGGTTTCTATGGAGGAGGTGTGCAGGCGTTCATATGAAGATAATGTGGTTTGTGATGGTGTGGTGTTAGGCGTGAATAAAAAGAGGGAAAGTTGAAATAGCTACATCTAAACTGGATGCCTAGTCTGTAGTAAAGCTGCATAAAATTTGTGGTAAACTATGCATATTTATTTTTATTCTTATTTTCAAAGGAGTAAACTACTTTACCAGATTCCAATGTAGATATCGAAAGTAGACAAAATGGTGGAAAATGTGGTCCGTGCTTTTAATTAATTTGGTTCGTTGCAGATACCTGGTTTATTACAGTGTTTTATACTTGGAGGTAAATCACCAGTATCGTGTTAATTAGTTCCTTAGTTGTTTTTTTTTAATGAAGTTAATATTGATTTAGTGGAATCACACTATTATATAATAAAAAGTGTTTAGACAACATGGGTTGCTCTTGCATGTCTTAATTATGGCAGTACACCGCGTAAATCTATATTATTATTATTATTATTATTATTATTATTATTATTATTATTATTATTATTATTATTATTATTATTATTATTATTATTATTATTATTATATTGTATTTATTGTAAATTTATTAAGAAAACGCATGTAATAGTTTGTGAATGTTTTGAAATATTAATGTGAAACTCGTGTATCATGGATTACCTTGTTCTTTTAGTGCTGCAATAATTATGTTATGTGATACTTAGTGTGACAATAGGCACTGCTCAAAAGAGGGCCTGAGGGGGTGAAACTAAAACTAAAAAACGTTCGTGTGAGAATATAAGACTTTCTCAAATGATAGGTCCCTGTGAATTGAACAAAATGGAAAATGCATTGAATATCTATAAATCTGCTGTGCATACAACTTTTAAAAAAAAATGCACATACCTTTTACATTGTCATTTTATCCGCTTGTTATGCAACAGTAAGGGATAATCAAGTTTAAACATTATTAACATAGTTTTTATACCAAATAGGTTTTAACACCGCCTGTTGCAATGTCGAAAGTAGGCGAATAGCAGCAAAAGTCAATGAGATGAACATATGCCGCTCTCACTGTCTCAAATAACCTGACTGATTGGAAACCGTGATTCCCTCTGTAGAAAGCTTCTTGCTCCCTGATATTTGTAGACATGAGCCTAAATAACTTTCTCTTACATGACACCAGTGACTGCAGGGAGGGCACACTCCGTTCCCACCAATCCATCACAAGAGGAGTCGCGACCCCTCCCACAGACAAAGTTTCCATCCGACCTTGTATGTAAATTTAATCAGTCTCAATGTACAGCTCTGCTTGTTGTTGAAGTGGGTTTAATGTCCCATTTATAGAGAGCAGGATCCGGGTAGTTGGGGTGATCCCTTTTAGGCAGCTGCTGCAGAATGAATTCATTTTGAGTTTTAAGATACAAAAGGTCTGAGTTTTCGCGGCACCAAACCAGAGGAGACAGCGTGGAGGGAATTCATTTAAAACGTTTCACTTTCGCTCTTCTTTCTTGTAGGTACTTGGTCTCTTTTTAAACCTTGCCAAAGATTTCGACGGCGATTGAAGTGAAATCAATTAATAACGGCACAAATCTTTTTGATTTCCTCGGCATCTGTTTTAAAATATTTCAAATTTGATTATTTCTTGGATATTTGATTTAATTAAAATTAAGAAATGCAGTGTAGACGAAGAAATACATTGAATTAAAAATATTTAAGATAATAAAGATAATAATAGTAATAAAAATCTAATAAAACAAATAGAAATAACCATAACTTAAAATAAATAAAATTAAAATAAATTTTGAATGGAACATTCTGACATTTTGCAAACGTTTTAGAAATATGACATTTACAGACTAAATGTCATTTAGTTATTACTTTTATTCTTAGATTATTACTGGTTTGTCATACTTTTATAATCACATTGAGAATCTTAAGTTTCTTTGTGTAATTAAATGGGAAGAGCTTTGGAAAATCATTTAAAATAGTATTTTGGAACCTTATTTATTATGCAATATGATCAATGCGCATAGGATCTCTCAATATACTCCCCACCAACGTCAATGCATCGTTGGCATATTTCTGGTACCTTCATTATGGCATCGTGAAACCATTGTTTGGGAGTACTACGCCACTAATCTTGGACTTTCATTTATTTTTCATTTTATACTGCAATGCTTATATCCTGATAACTTGAATCTCTGTAAGGGCATAACACTCCAGATTAATTTTTATTTATTTCTCTTTTACAATTATCAATAAAATTTAAATTTTTCAAATTTTTAAACTACAGTACTTTACTACAAAAAATAAAGTAAAACTTCAAAAAACTAAACCTGTTCTGGAAGCCAGCACAAAAACTATTTTAAGCATAACATATAATTAAACTAATTATTATTAGTACCCAGTAGCAATACAATTTTACACTTCACATTTATTTCATTTAGCGTACTTTTTAGATATCTTTACTTTTACAATTAATTAATTTACAATGTTTACACAATCTAATATCTTCATTTCTGCTGACGCTCGATATCTGGGCTGCTCCCCACCGGAATTATCAATGAGGTTGCTGCCGGTCTCAAGTCACAGCAATACTGTACCTTGGTGTGTTGCCTGTACAGTTTCCTTCTCTTCTCTTCTCTTCTCTTCTCTTCTCTTCTCTTCTCTTCTCTTCTCTTCTCTTCTCTTCTCTTCTCTCCTCTCCTCTCCTCTCCTCCCCTCTCCTCTCCTCTCCTCTCCTCTCCTCTCCTCTTCTCTCCTCTCCTCTCTCCTCTCCTCTCCTCTCTTCTCTTCTCTTCTCTTCTCTTCTCTTTTCTTCTCTTTTTTTTTTTTTTCATCTGCTTCTACATTTTAAATTTATCTGTACATTCTTCATTATAGATTTGGACCGGTCGTTGGCGCTTTTTACTTCTTTGCTTCCTCTTTCTTCCTCTTCTAATTTTTCCATGTATTCCTTACCTTTTTCTCCTTCTCAAACTCAAAAGTTCGTGTAAAATATAGTGGAAATGGCCTGTCGAGGTCTTTACAGTCAGCCAACTCGCGCACCTTCATTGGCGATGACTAAGTATAGTAATATGAAGTTTTGTCACAACCTCGCCGCTCGTAGCAGTTTTGCGGCGTCCTGAGCGTTCTTCTCTTGAATGGATGCACTACCACGCTTAAATATGGAAGTGCACTTTTTAACTATTGAAAACGAAGGGAAAGAATTCTTTAATGTGAAATCTAACTCCTTTTTTATTTCTGTTGGAGTTAAACCCTTCAAAACAAAGAACTCACAGTTGGTATTTCAGTTTTATCCATTTTATAGAAAATGTTAACACTAGTTTGTTTACACGATCGTCAAAAACAAGTGACTATACTTACGCGTCTGAAACTTTACAGCGCGCCATCTAAAGAATGATGCTTAACAACTATCATGTAATATGGTCATCTTCACGACATCTCTGAGTCCGGCCGAGCACTTTTAGGCTTCCATCGTAGAATGCAGTAAGTTTGTTTAAGCAGTTTTCTTTGGCTTTATCAGTCTGTTTTGAAAGTACTGTCAATACAAATCCATGAACGATCAAGAACAAACGACGGGTGCCATGGTTAACAAATTTCTGGTGCGTTTTGTGTACAAAAAAGGAAAATAAGTATTTGAAAAGAACCGTTGTTAGCGACAGCACTTTGAATGTAACGATGAGCAACGAAATAACGTTAAAACATGAAAATTCTTTGGTTAGGTGTGAAATGTAGCCATCAAATTAAAATAAAAATTATGGAAAATTTTCCCATTTGTATTTCTCGCAAATATTTGCCTTTCCTTTGTGCATAAACATATGACATTGAAATGTGTAATTAGTTAAATACATATTGGTAAATTCCGATTTCTGGTTATAAGACAAGTAAAAAGATTCAAATGAAGTGCTGCATTTTCCCCCCTCTCTTAACCCAGATAATGATTTCACCGAAATGCAAAAGGCACAATTGCGATGTATTGAAGGAGAGATGAGCAATGGTGTCAACACGCAAAATTATCCACGTTTTGCATGTTTCCACGTCACAAGAATGTCTACAGAAAGTAGTAAATTATTTACAACAATTTTTGCACAAATACAGCGGGAACAACGCTCGTGTCGATTTTCCTTCAGATATCACTTACTATAATGCAACCAGCTGTGAAAATCGATTAAAGAAATCATAATTTCTTAGCATCGTGAATGAACTACTAGTCTAGTGGAAGGGATCATTGTGTAACAGAGAAATATTTACGAGTAGAGCAGGATAGACGGGAAACAACGCGTGGTCTTTAAACTTGTATACTTTTAAACTTTGTTGAACTTTTGATTTGACCATGCTTATAATGTGTACTGAATGAATGTATAGTGTTACAGTTTTAGGAATATTCTCAGAAAAATATAATTGACTTTACCTTATATATTGAGGCTTTTGACAAAATGTTGTAGCCCTACATGGCAGCAACATGGTGACTGAAGGAAGAATGACGTATATGATTATAAAAAGTTACGAAGTTTCGTCTTTGCTTGAGAACCATTTTCCTACTAATGTTAAACAATCATTCAAAATGGAGAAACATTCGTGTATTAATAAAGCATTACTGTTTTCGCTTAGTATGGTGTATATTTAATTTGGTGAGTTTAGAAGAGGCATTATGAGCACAAGCGATGCCGAGAGTGAAGGTGCGGGAAACTGCAGTAGCTGTGAACATTTCTGAACACTAACTGCAAATTATTTTTCCGTAATCATTTGCAAATTAAAAAACCTTCAGTAAATTATTGCGTTTGACCAGGAAAGAGGAGTTGTCACTTTCGTGCAAAATTTGCAGACATTTAAACGGAATCAAGTGAATTTAGCAGACATGTAACATTCGACTAAAAAGCACTTCGGAAACAAAGGAACAGTCAAAAGACTGGAAAGCGCTCATTAAAAGGAAAAAACAACCCCTTTTGCTGGAAAGGCAATGAGACCGTGTTTTGCATTTTTTGGAATAGGGCAACATCATAACCAGTACTATTGAGCTATGCTACTAGAGCAATTAAAAGACACTATCAAGCTGAATTGTTTTCATTTCGCAAATAAAGAGCATCTCCCAATGATTGCAACCCCAAAATTACTGAACTTAAGTTATGAAATACTTTCTCGTACTTCTCTTCTCATTATTTGACTCCCTCGGACTACTTTCTGTTCCCCAACATGAAGAAACGGCTATCTGGAAAAAATTCCCATTAAATGAAGAGGTCGCCGAAACAAAACCGTAGTTTGCAGAGCAGTGTATTTGGAAGGAGATTATGTTGACTATTTCTCTCATGTGATGTCATCTTAAAATCGACCAATGAAACGAACAAAACATTGAATTTTGGCCAACCACTGCCGGATTACGGAGTGAAGTTATCAAAAAAAAAAAAAAAAATGAAATCCGTTTTATCACGGGACGAGTATTTCTGGTGTCAGTACAGACAACTCAATACCTCCACTGTATAGTTTCCTGAACAAGCATCACTGACCACTTTTGCTAGAGGCGGTGGTGAGATATTGATAGCAACAAATGCATGAACAATCGACAATCATAACGCAAAATGGAGGGTTCTTGAAAGCGTTTTCATAATGCGTCAAATGTGCAAATTGATCTTATCATTACGAATTTCAAGCCACAGAATATAAAGAAAAATATAGATACTATATGTTATTTTTAGTTTTGTTTTTCTCAGTTGGTATTAGAGAATCGAACGGTAGCGATTGTAATAGTCGATTTTTGTCCGTTTCAGTCTCTGGTTTCTGAATGAAACAGATACTCATAAGTATAACAAGTGTTAATATACTGTGCGCGAATATCAAATAAATATTTATTCTATTCATGAAATAGTCCTAAACCGGTATTTTGCTCTTCTCTATTGGCATTACTGAAAATCGGCAATCTTCTGTCGCAAGATTACTTGAAAAGGTTAAATAAAAATATTTATATTTAAATTCTTTTGTTCGTAAAATAGTCCTAATAAAAATCTCTGGAGGGTCTGAGCTTTCCTCGCTACGCTCGTGAATTTAACGGTAATCTCAGACGCTCTCGTGATGTTACTTGTGATAAATAAAACAAAAAATTCAACAAAGTTATAACTTCTTTATTTGTGTGCAGAATTGTTGAGTAACCCTCCTATGTAAACACGAAACAAACAGAAAATGTGGATATAAATTTCTGTGCATATAATACACGTGATTTGCTGGCTACTGAAAGGGGTATACCCAAGTTGCTGATGTGGGTAACAAGTGAGGGTAGAGGGCGGTACAGAAGGGAGGATGTTGAAGCTTCTTTTTCGCCGGAAGGCAATAAATCACACAAATAACACGGTATTGGAAAGGTCCGTCGTCTAACAAGCAGCAAGTTGATATGAAATTCTCAGACCACCTCCAGGAGACTTGCCCATCCCCTATGTAATTAAAGAGCGAATAGGGGTGGGTTGGGGAGGCCACACACAAGCCTCGCAATATTAATGTGTATCCAGTCACCCTTTCTCTCTTCCACGAATGCTACTTAAACCAGTAGCAATATATTTGCCGCTGTGTTGAATCTGATGCCGACAGACAGTAAAGCCAGTTTTGACCCTTATAAAAAGGCCCAGCCCGAATGCTTTATATTTAACTTATTTTTTTTGTTTGTTGTCTGTAATGAAACTGATACCGCGATGCTTGAGGGAATATTTATGAATTCTGGAAACTGCGGAAAACCAATCCGTTTCAAGACCCCTCTCTCGACCTCTCAAAATATATGGCTTTAGAGAGAGATATCTATTCCATAAATTGCATCCCTTCCTCCGTCAGAATTGCTGAGCTATTTACAAACCTCCCGCTCTTAAAACAGTACACTAACATTTGTCTTTCGTCGTTAAATTGGTCTAGAGCTGAGCTTTCCGGACTACTCTGCTCTAACAAAGTAGGCCAGGGCTTGGGTCTTCATCAGCTTCACTATTAGATCAAGCCTAGCATGGGTAAATCTGTCCGGTCATATATTGAGTGCAAAGTGTGCACATTCTTTACACAGAATCAAGTCAGTGGAGACAAAACTCTTGCCCGGCATACTTTATGTTGTATAAAATAGTCACTAATGATGCTATTGCTGCGTTGTAATAAATGTTTCTTCATTATCTCCGTGGTGTTTCTCAGCCTTTTGAACTTGAAGACTAACAACAGCACAGATACGTAAGCTTTTCAACATTAACATGGATACAGTCTGTTTGCGGACGATCATCTTATTTGCGAGAATTTTAAAACCATCTACACGTATATGCACAACTGTTAAATACAATCATGTTATAATACAGTCTCGAAATTACACGAGAAAAATCTTTAAAAAAAATTAGAACATTGGGCAATAATACCTAACATTTTTGTGAATAATAAATAATAGAACAACCACAAAGTTTACCTATTTAGAATATCATATTCTTATAATTTATTTACGCACCTGAAGAAAAAATTAAAAATAAATGTATTTACCCGTTTTTGCATGTATTCCCTTCTGGCCTGATACCTCCTCTCCTCTTCCTTAGCCTGTTTCAACTAGCAACGCCAGGTTGGTTAGCTAGTTAATGACTTGCTGCTCGCCTATCGTTCTACCATGCTATGGCGCAATTATTCTGACGGCGGGTAACCTCTTGCCTTTCTTTTACACCGTGCATCGTCTCCGGGACAGCGTGGGATAATATTTCTATTCGGCCTTCTCTTCAAAATTATTAGGTCCGGAGCCTTCTCCGAAGGGCGTGCCGGTAACCGAGGTACCATAAATATTAAAGTTTTAATGTAACTTAGGGAACTTGGATTTGCAAACCAGTGAGTGAAATGTAACTGTTATTTTGGGAAGTTTTCAAATTTTCCGTGGTTTAATCGCTTCTCCCATATTATAAAGCTACCTTTCTATGGCATAACATGCAGTTTTCCCTTCCAGTACACTACCAAAGGCTAAAACTTAAACTGTTGTTAACGAGAAGGTGTCTAATCTTGGTTATTGGGTTACAATACTGTCATACATAGCAATATGCCTGGTACCATTACAAGAACTTAGTGAAATACAGCAAGAAGAGCGACAACTAAACGTTTATAATTTCAACATGATGTATTAAACAGTAGCAATGTAAATATCTATAATCACACATTACATCGAATAGATGTTGTATTAAAAATAGCAAAGTTTCACAATGACAATATCTCTCGCAAAAGTAAAGTTGTCATACTGTTATCTCAATAAAAGACAATAGAGTGAATTATGAAATTCTTCTAAAGCATTGGCAGTTCCGATGGTTAAAGGGCTTACCTTTCAGAGAAGGCTCCGGGCCTATAATTTTGGTGATGGACGGAACAGAAAACTAGTCTTAAACAGATCGGACAGAAAAATAATGAAGACAGTAGAGATAAAGTGAATTAAAAGATATGAGGTACTAACTAAAAGTATGTAGTTTAAATATTAAGATTCAACAATGCAAACGAAGCCGATAAAAACTCCCAAAGACTGAAGCCAATACTTAAATAAAGCACAATATTACTGCTCTAAAGGCAAAGACACACAGAGTGTACGTTAAATGCCGTCCAACAATAACAAGCCCTGAAAAGGGAAACAAGATAGTTAAAATGAGGATAGGAACCAACTCTCTAATTCGCAATTTTCATCTAAGACGAATGAAGTAATACAATAAAGTTATAGGAGAGATCCTTGGCTTAAATGTCCTTTAAAATATTTTGATAGAAGCCCCCAGTACATTATGTTTTAAACAAAGGGTACTAAGTACCTGACATCATTATTGGTTACCCCAGCCAAACACACACACACACACACACACACACACACACACACATTTACCACAACCAATGAAAACACGTAAGGAAAAAGCAATATTCGTTTTAAAGCATCTGCGTGTACTGTGTCCTTTGGGTGATGAAAGAAAGAGCACGGTGGCATTCATAATTGAATCTCTGATCATCCCTACGTGATTGAAGCACTCTAAAAGGTATGCCGTCATGAGTTTGAACGACTGGATAGACACATCAGAAAACCGGTCATGGTCGCTGCCCACCAAAATCAGATTGTGACGTTGTACACCTCATTTGGAAGAGAGGATACTGGCAATGATCATGGAGCACGATCCTTTGAGTACGCGCCAGATTAGGCGAACACAACTGCATCACATTCTCATCCATGAAATCCTACCGGAGGATGATTTGTACCCATACAGATCACAACTGCCCATCATCTTATTAAGGGCGGTCGTCCGTATTGCACATATATAATAGCAGTTAGAGGTACAAGGCGAGAAAAGACCTTCTAACAAGAATACTGTATTCTAACAAGTCAAAATTTACATTCAATTCCTGCAATATCCATTGGTGGGCCTACGCAAATCCTTATGATGTGCTGGAAAAGGGTCACCAAGTATGCTGGAGAATAAATGTGTGGACAGTTCTCCTGAGCAGTAAAAGCTTATGCACATACTTCCTATTTGAACTCCTGAACAAGCTGTTCAGATTTTCATTTTCTTGGGGAAAATCAGCCCATCTTTATAGAAGATATTCGTTGGAGGTACAGTAGAAAATGTGGCTTTTGCATTACGATGCACCATCTTATTATCCTTACCCACCAAAAAGTATCCATGAGGAAAGAGCCTTTGCTCTGACCCCCGAGGTCACCAGGCTGCATCTTTTAGACTACCATTCATGGGGTTATCCAGGAGCCTGTGTACAGAACGGTCCCGAAGACATCTTGCTTCCAGCCCTTGCTTGTTAGATACCACCAGAGAAGAGCACAACCCAGAGAGGCAAAGCCCTGATATAGTTGGTGGACATTTTGAGTAGCATCTGGGGTAATGCCCAGTTGTTTATTATTGTACATTTAATAAAATCGGTTATAGGTGTAAACTTTATAAATAAAATTATTGCGTCTGTTTCGATCATTTCATTGGCAATGCTTTCACCCGACAGGCTCGTTAAGATATGTCCGTCATTATGATTTACTGATTGTTTCTTCCTAAAACTAATCATATTATGTCCTCTATCCTACATTACTGTTGTTGGACATAACATTTCTTACACCGCAGAAATGTGAAACATTGCACTAAACCGGAAAAGTATAATATAGGTCGTTTCATAAGAATTGTCGGATTTTAAGTTTGCTGTTTTTAAGAATTTAATGGTTTTATTTTGTTTGGCGGTGTTATTTGCAGGATGCCATGTTTATTGTGTTCTTTATAAGAGCTCATTTGTTAATACACAATTATATGATGGAAGTAACAAAATATGAGATCATAGTCCTTCTAAAACATTACTGGACACAAGATAAGATGTAAGATATGGAGAATACACTAAAAATTTGGAAGAAAACCCGCAAAAATACTCGTAGTCTGTCAGGAGAACCTGATCAAAAGATGCCATGCATCGCACTTAAAATCATACAGAAACTGTACATCTATACCTCATGAAACTGACACTTGAACAGCCCAACGCACAGTGGATATCTGCCGTCAGCTTATTCGCAAATCCCATGGATGATAGATTTATCAGGAGCGTGTGATGAAAAATGGATATATTACCGCAACTACGACATCTCTAAACAGTGGGTCGATCCCCGTCAGTCCGGTGAAATTTTGATAATGTGATTCACTGGGAGTTTGTTCCAATTGAGCTTGCAAATGATGTGAATTTTTATTATTAATTACCGGAATGTGTTCATAAAGTTTTGTGACAAAGATACTCAGAATTAATTAAATGAAATACATTTCTCTTGCCGGAGGACAATGCGAAACCTCATACCGCTCGAACAACCATGGATAATTTTCAGGAGCTGGGAGGTACCGAACAGCTACCTCATCCAGTATACGACTCTGATCTTGCGACTTAATATTACCATCTGTTTCGGTCTATGGTGCATTTCCTACGTGAAAATGGGAATCGCCTCGCAACCAAATCCAAAAACTGTTGCGGGATAATGAACCTCGCTGGAAGGCGACTCAAGTCTAATAGTTTTTACTTTGAAAATAAGTTTAATTTCTTGTCAGAACACATTTCAAATAACATTTTTATTGAAAACCCAACATTACTTATGGCTCAGTGTCTATGTATACGAAAATTGAGTTCCTTCCTTTTTAGAGAACTGATCTATGATATAAAAGAAGCAGCAAAAAACCAACTCTGAAGAACAAAGAAAAGAGCTAATTAGCAGAGGAAGACGATATGCGATAAAATGAGAAAGTAGATTTTATAATGAAAATATCCTCAAGACATCATCAAACAAATTGCATTTGCAGTAATACATGTAGGAAAATTCTTGTTTAGCTTGTTAAGTAAAGCAACTTTGAACTACAGATAAAGATGTGTGTTTGTGTTCTATTATGCATACATGAAGGTTTATGTAAAAATCATCGTTCCATTGCATTTCCCTAAAAAGAAGCATTTTCCATGTGAGCCATATTCTACATAAAGTATTAGTTTCCTCCTGCTTTTGTGATGTAGAAATGAAAGAGCATTTTCCCTTCTTTGTTATTTCACGATCGTTTAATGGCACACACAACCAACAAAGAACACAAAAGAGTATCTTAGCTATGTGGAATGCAGACTTACTTCCAGAAATAAGGAATGAAGAGGAAAAAGAGATGAAAGGGAAGAAGAGACAAAAAGAGAAAGCAAGTAGTGGGGTCCATTGGCCATAAGAGCTGCCAATATCAGCTTTTCTGTGTGCTGCGAATCTGGAAGGATACTATATCCATTTGAGGCCGGAATAAAGCCGCGTCATTTTTCAAGAGAGGACACCTTTGTGTAGTCAAGTGCCAGAGGCTCACGGTACAGCGTTAATCGACACTTGGGCTTTCCACGGACACATCACTCCAGAAGCAAAAACGCCAAGAAGGATTTTCTGAGACGTTGAAGATGGGGAGGTTCGTGAATATAAAAGTTGCAGTTTGGATATGGGTTTACAAATAGTGTACCGCAAGCTTTAGGTTATGTAGTGCCTGATATACTTAAGGCGAATTCGCGTTAAAATGTCAAAATAATTACGTTTTAAACGAGATTGTAAGTATTTTACTGTTTCTTTTCGAAATGTTAAACTTTTGTCAATGATTACACATGTTAGTAATACTGATGTTACTTTGTGTGAACAAAAGATAATTTAAAGTTTTCGGAACACTCGTAGATGGCAGCAGTAGTTCTAAATGTATTAGCGTATGAAAATACGCCATCTTCGACGGAAACAGCTGTGAGGCGAAAGAGATTTTTTTTTTTTTTTTTTTTTTTTTTGTGGTGCAGGCTTTACGTAAAATGGAAAGGAAAAATAGCTAACTGCGTGCAATAGTTTAACTGTTTTTAAAAATTGGTATATATATATATATATACCAATTTTCAAAAAAAATTAAATTTTATATATATATATAAACTCATAAAAAACACTCAGAGTGCAATATAAAAAGGTTCACATAAAATTTCACACTAAAAACCGTAAAATTGAACACTAAAATCACACTATATTTCGAGCTTGGCTCTTGGTCACGTGATGAAAATGAACTCAGAGCCAAGCTCGAAATATAGTGTGATTTTAGTGTTCAATTTTACGGTTTTTAGTGTGAAATTTTATGTGAACCTTTTTATATTGCACTCTGAGTGTTTTTATGAGTTTTTATGGTTTTTAGAAGTTTTTATTACTCTATTAACAGTATATATATATATATATATATATATATATATATATATATATATATACCAATGAGTTCAAACGCAGTCGTGAAATCTGAAAGATGACCCGCAAAGCGTATTATCAAAATCTGCTCCATACTAGAAATTATTCAGAAAGAGCCCTATATTGGACTGGAGTATCAGCGACTAAAGAGCTTTACATAAGTATATATATATATATATATACTTTTTAAAAGGAATGTAAAAAGTTCTCGAATGGAAACCTAACACAACTTAATAGCACAGAGGCGTGCCACATTTAAAGTAAGAAACGCATAAAAGCACTTTAAAACACTATTTGAGGCACTATGGAACACTGCTGAAGCTACGATATTGATCTGACATTTTAATTTTGTTTAAGTTGGTTAACCTGCCAGCCAGCCCAACAGACTGTAAGATACATAGTGGTGCGTATTGCCGCTCCCAGTCCTTGATCACGTGGCTAGAGTACAAAGAGAGAGAGAGAGAGAGAGAGAGAGAGAGAGAGAGTAGGCTGGAAATATATATATATATATATATCATAGATGATTTTTCCTTCCCGGGACCGCTCCATATGTAACGGCCGGTATGTAGGTTCAAGCTGGTATCGCGGTGAACGGAGTCGAAAGTCCTCAGCTATGATTGTTTAAACAATTAAAAGGTACATTTACCTATCATTTGAAAGCAAGAAGATGCTGAACCAGCCTCCTTTCATTTTCCATACATTTCCGGCAGCGGTTTATGAAATTAATTATTACCTTCTGCATTTCGCTGTTAGAAATGAAAGAAATTTCTTCACGAATTTTATTTTAGTCCATCTAGTTTGTATGCGTGCGTCTCTCTCTCTCTCTCTCTCTCTTGTGCACTTTTGCCTTTAATATCCTCCAGATACAAAAACCGCAGGGCGTTAAATTGGGGGGCCGAAAGGGTTACATTTTCTTAATTATTACTTAATATTATATAATTCTTAATTATTAATTAATTATTACATTCGTCGAATATTTCATGAATTGCATGCAAAGAATGGCTATATGTGCCATTAGAGTCCTGTTGGAAAGTCGCAAACTTACGTTCCCTTAACAGTTATTTCACAGAAAAACGTTTGCAAAATGTTCTACATATGCATTGATACTATTAATTGTTTCTTTTAACACACAGGGTCTCCTATCTTTTAATCATGCAGGGGTTCCTCGTTAAACAAGTTACGTTTTTCTGAACTCCATTGTCGGTTGTTTTGTGAATTAAAATACCCACTTAGATGAAACCAAAATATGTCCATAAAGTGTCATTCACGCTATTCATGATCCATTCACGAAATCTACTCCTAGATGCAGGGTCACCCGGTTTAAGTTCTTGCACTGCAGTGATTTTGTACGGTTTTGACTTGGAGATTTGGGGCCGTTTGAACAGAGGGATATAAAATTTCCTTTTGTTGAGAAAGACGTCGAAGTGATATTTTAGGGGAACGTTCAGAACATGTCTAATGTTATATAACGTTCTTTCTGTGAGTACTGTACGCTTTTTATCAAGAATACTTCCCGTTTCACGAAATTTACTACCAATCTGTGCTTCGAACTTGGATTTGCAAGTGGAATATCAGGGAATCTCTCTAGTACCAATTATCCGTACTTCACTAGACGATTCTCTGCGCACATACAAATCATAAAGGAATGCTCTTCGGGAATAGAATATGTAATTTGAGTCACATTAACGTAATTAATATACTGTATTATGCCGCTAATGAATACTTAACGTGTCATACAAAAGCACGCCCATACATTACTAGATTTTACACGTATTGACATCCCCTCCAGCTCCCCGGCCGGCTTTCAAGCATGAGAACGAGACAAGTGCTTCAGAGCTCGGTCAATTGCGGCCATTTGCACTTGGGGCGGTCCGCAAAAGAAAAATTGCTCAGTATTTTATTTATTTTTTTCAAGGCAGTGTTAATTTGTAAGCTTTCTTGGTATCTAATTTCATACGGAAGATCTGAGGAAACTTTCATAAGTATACTGATGAATGCATTAATATTAAATTTAACAATAATGACATCTTGCAACTTAAAACATTAAGGACTATAATAAAGCTTCTAAGAACAGTAAATATTCAAATTATTTAAGGAAAATCAACTAATAAAGTATGCTGACAAGCATATAGATATCAAAAGATATCACCGCCACGGAGGACCGTTAAATCGCGGATTCGTGAGCGGGAGTTCTGGGGTTCGAATCCCGCCAGGACCGTCCTCCCTGACTGAGGCTTTTTTCCAGGTTTTCCTCAGTCCTCATAATGGAGGTACCCTAAACTTAGGCCTGGAATGTTTCCTTCCTTAAAAAATCCTTTCCCAATATACCATTTCATGTATCACCAGTGTCCATCGCCTGTGGCGCCTCTGTAGCAAAAACGGACATTAAACACTATTCATTCATTCAAAAGATATCACAAAAATTTAAATAAACAAGAGCAAAAAAACTTAAAAATTAGATGGATATAAATTAGCAGAAAACCTGTTTATATGCAAATATAGGAGTATCATGAAAGGACATAAAATATGCAATTATTACATTAGACTAGTTTTTAAATTAAATTAATTAAACATTAAACAGAAACAAGCTAACACTGCAAAACGCAGCAAATGTTGAAATATGGGACATTTAAGCTAGGCCAATAATTAACAAAATCCTAAAAGTTCTTAAATATGTAAAGTGTAATTATACTACTATTCATGAAAGTAATTTCTCAAAATACATTAATCATTCCTGTGTAATGGAAAATAAAATAAGTGGACTCAGCCTCTAAAATTTTGCGGAAATTTTAGAAGTAGCATATGGAGGAAAGAAAAATAATTGTTGTCTCAAACCCACCGCATAGTTCTAAGCAACCAAAAGCAGTTTTTTTTTTTTTTTTTTTTTTTTTTTTTTTTTTTTTTTTTTTTTTTTTCCCACGGTTGGGACTTGACTTCCCTGTATAGCAGTCATGCAGTCAAAAACACGCTGCAGGTTGAAAGCTCATAAACATTACAGCAAGCCTTCCCTGGATGGCTCGCAAACACTTAAAGTCAATAAAGGCGCAGAGGTGCATTACATAATCGTATAAGCTCATGTGTCATGTGTATTCCGTCCTTCTAAGCATTCTTTTTAAACCACAAGACAGTGAACCGAAAGAAAAACATGGAGTTCTCGCTACAGTTGGCGAAACTCGATTATGGCGGCAGAAAAGCATTTGAAGTGCACAGTAATATTCATTTTGGGGAGGGGAAGAGAAGGTTTCTTTTTAATCTAATGTCATCTCACTTTTGTTCCCTCACTATCTTGTCGTTATATTTAGAAATTTGTGATTGGCTGCCACAGATGCATTCGCCAGACTGGTAGAGCTTCACCTGGTCTATTGGAGAAAACTTTCTGGAGAGGGTTGCCCATTGTTCTGAACTCAGCAGGTGTCTTGTGCGCATGACAATTGCCAGTTGGTGAACGAGGGGCGTGGTTTGTCGTTTAGATGTTAGACATTAGAAACCGGTGTTGACTGGTGGGGAGGGAGGTCTGCGGATGGCCCTGTCGGCGTAGCGGGGCACTCAAGGTTCCTTCATTTTATATTGTGCTCACATTTCATAACAATAGTTGGAAATATAAGGGATTTTGTTTCTAATTTAGTATAACACTTTTCTTTAACGAATCTCGTGTTATACAAGTTAACTTTTTTCTTCCGTATTAACTTAAATCAGAACCAACTACATAAAATCCAATATCATTGGATATCTTAATTAGCAGAATAAAACAACTAAAGTCACTTCAAAAAAAATGCAATCGGTTCATAGATAAGCTGGTTCATATAAATAAAAAATATAAAACAAATCAGCATTTAAAAAATGAAAAGGTTTAAAAAGCATTAACGGATCTTGAATATACCAACTGAAACAAAATTTAATTAACTAGAGAGCTCTTGGTGATCGTATTGATGAATGAATTACAGCATTTTATAGTGAGTGAACAGGTTGTCCACGTAAAGCAAAAAATGTCACTTTCTTTTTTACTGGATAGTCGATGATTTTGCCGAGCAAACAAATATTTTGCAAAAACACTCTTCTGCTGTGCACATTGCGTTGATTACGCTTTGCACGCGGTGTTTTATTGTTGTTGTTCATTTAATGGAGTTTTCTTTCCGAAAACACAAAATGCACTCTACTTTTACAGTAAACAAGACACCACAAAAGCAAAATGTTAAATGACATTTTTATATTTTCAGTCCAGTTAAATCAGAGGACACTAATTCCACATTAGTTTCTAATTATTTTAGTGTAATTTACTTTATTTTTGCAGTACAAAAACTAAATACAGTATTGCAGTTTAGTTATTACACATTAGTAGAAAATATTCTCTTAAAGGGTAACATTAACTTCGGAAATATGGCAATATTATTTTCAACGTTCGGTGTTTATCATTACCTAAGCATGTACACATAAACAAAATATTTATATCACAAAAATAGTAAGAAAATGTCCAGAAAAAATAAAACAAAATCCTTATCTGCTGTCATACCTTAATCTGTTAAGTAAATAATTGCAGCTATAGCCTCCGCCCCGCTGTGTTCAGTTGCTCAGATATAGTTGCATCAAGAAGGATATGTGTAGAAGATTGTGACATGTTTAAAATGGAGTTTTGAGCTGTTATTAAGTTTTTCACAAAAGAAGGACTTACTCCAAATGAAATTAAACGGCGATTGGGCGGTATATATGGGGAGGCATCCCCCTCATATTCTACCGTAAAAAAATGGGCCAAACATTTTCGATTCGGTTGAGAAAGTATTGAAGGCGAAGAGCGTGCAGGTCGACTCCTAAAGGTACTCACTCTTGAAAACATCGCTCTTGTGGAAGGAGAAATTATGGAAGACCGTGGCTCAAGATTACAGAAATAGCAGCAAGGTTGAGCCTTTCTAAAACAACAGTCCTTCGAATTATTAATCACATTTATTAATGAATAAGGTTAGTGTAAGATGGGTGCCTAGACTTCTTTCCTCACTCCAAAAGCGGCAACGAGTCATCTGTTGTCAGGCATTTTTGGAACTCTGCCTTGGCAATGAGAGAGAAGTTCTGCAAATCATTGTTACAGAAGATGAAACTGTGGTCCTCTACTATGATCCCTTGTCCAAAAGAGAATCAATGGAGTGGCGTAAACCCGGAGAAGCACCGCCTCTAAAGGCCAAGGTCACTCAGTCAACCAAGAAGATCAGGGCCACAATCTTTTGGGACTGTGAAGGAATACTCTTCATTGACTTCAAGGAGAAGAACACCACAGTAAATGGGGAGTAATACGCTGGTCTACAGCACAGACTATGTGCTTCCATCAAAGAGAAAAGGCAAGGAAAGCGCCTTCACAATAACGCGCCTGTGCACACACCTCTTGTTTCAAAGGCAGTTGTGAAGAAATGTAGCTTCAAGGAGATCGACTAACCACCCTACAGCCCAGATATATCCCCAGTCCCAACGACTATTTCCTCTTCTCACAACTCAGGAAGGACTTTCGAGGAAGGAAATTTAAGTGTGACGAAGAAGTGATGGATGCTGTTTATGCCTATTTTACAGACAAGACTTCTCTCTATTTTGGGGAGGGTTGAAATGTTAATTCAAAGATGTGAGAAGTGTATTGCTATAAAAGGTAACTGTATTGAAAAGTGAAATATAGTTTTTGTCTTTATCACACCTAGAAAATGATTAGGTCGGAAACTTATGGACCTACCTTCGTATATATATCCCCTTGCTTCTGTACTATATATGTATTCATGAAAATGAAAAAGAGAGTGCAATCCTTCTGAATGATATTTCTTAAAATATGTATATAACTATAAGAATTTGATTGCATTATTCATAACCAAGAGCTTGTAGTTACAGGGAAAATAGTGTATAATTTGGCAAAATTTACATGCTATCGTTTCTAATTCATATATAATATATGGATGAATGTCATATATGGTAAAAAAAAAAAAAAGAAGAAAAGAAAAACGAAATATTGCTTCAAAAAGTTTTCAATTTTGATAGAGGAAATTTGAATAAACTAAAATGTAAAATAACAGCATTGCATAGATTTGGAAAGTATATCAATTAAAAAGAATTTTAGAACGAATTTACATTCTTTAATTTTATCTTTGTAGGTTTTTACTTTATCTGCCTCTTCTAATCGACATTGTAACTACAAGCTTTATTTACAAGCGTTTACACCAGGAGGAAAGGGCATTGTTATCTTTTGAAAAAGCAAGAGCTCTCGATGAAGATTATTAAAAGGGGCATAGGACTTTTTTCTCTCTTATTTATCTTAGACTTGTAGAAATGCATTTTGGCAAATGCTTCTTCCTCCACGCTCATTACTCACCCAGCCGATATGCTTTAGGTGGAAAACATTGGCTTGGTGTCTTACACCGAACAGTTACGTTCCGTTGCTTCCCAAAGTCTCTAAATCATTAATTCAAAGATTGACTAACACAGGGAACAGAATTTACTAGGATGTGTCGCTGGCAGGCTGATAAGCGTTGGCAACATTGTTTTTTTCCTCGAAGCGGATACATTGTAATCCAGCAAGTGTCATGTGAAAACTTGCGGTTCTCTTGTTTCCAGCTGGGTAAGCTATGAGCGTAGCAATTATATAGCTACTGGAATGCGCTACTTTGCAGGTTAGTCTTAAGTGTGGAAACTTCGCGGAAGAGAGGAAATATGACCCCTGCCCTGTAGTACCGTTTTTTATATGCATGAATGTCGACAGAGTCCGCGATTACGTTGCACCAATTGCATTATCGAAAGGCATTAACGTTTGGTATTGGTACCTACTTCTTAGACAGTTTTTCCTTCTATTTGCAGCGAAAGCTTTAACTTTTAATGAAAGTACCTAAAATACATTATAACTGTATAATATTTCTACAGTTCACATAAATATTCGTGGTCAAAATTGGCCTTCGCCTTTGGTATTTGGCACTTTGACTGTTAACATATTTCCGCATTTTAAATGAGCCAGAGCCTCATTCTATCTGTTCTTCCCCTTTCCCTTACATTCATTTGCTTTCCCTTTCATATCCTTTGCTAACTTCTAATATCCACACCAACTTTTTAGAATTTGCACGCGCATGTCTTACTTAATGAATTTACACTTGGATTACTTCGGCTGCAGGCAGCAATTTAACTCCGCTTTTTCAAACAAAGCGATATAGTGGAGCTTTGGAATTACAATTTTCGACAAAACGTCTGCTTTCCTTTAGGGTGTTGCTTGGTAGTAATCCGGAAGTGGTGTTGTGTGAGAGGTAGGGGAGCAATATAAAGCCTTTTGGAAGAGACTCCCGCCCCGCCTGCATCTTGCAGATAAGAGAAGCTTTCTGTAATCCCACTAGGATATGGCACTAACAAAAAATTCAACTTGGGTCATAACGTCTCTATTTCTTCACTTTTGATGGGGCATCAATTCGACTCAATAAACACTTTCGGATTCGAAGCAACTCTACTGAGGATATTAGAAAACGGAGAAACTGCTTGGGTAAGGGGAACAGAAGCGGTTTTATTCACAGCCTCTACTGTGCCTTCTCCCTGGAATTTTGTGCTAAAGAAAAGCAATTCTTTAACTCTTTCACTATGCACAACTGTTGTTAAAAGTATGAGAATTATGAATTTTTAAAGAGTAAGTAAGATTAAATTTGATTTATATTCCACAGGATAGAATATGTAATACAGACGAGCAACAAGTCAAGATATACAAGTTACATTAGTGATATCTATATGGAGATGAACTACTTTAAATATACAGGGTGTCTGATAAATCATTGCATATTTTATATTATTATAATTTCTTTATTTATTAACCATATTAGAAACATACTCCTTGAGGTTTTGTTTGGCATCCACATTTTTACATAAGCCCCAGCAACTGCAACGCATTTCCTTAAGGCAGATGGTACATTCAACAATATCGCCTGCTAAAAAATCCATGGAACATCGGATATTGTTGCTTTCAGTTCATCCAAATTCTGGGGTTTTTCTCTTGAACACTTTCTTCTTCTACCATAGAAAAATCAAAAGAATTAATTTAGGGCTGCTGGCAGGTCATTCATGTGCACCACCTCTGCCATCCAACGACCTTGGAAATAACCATACAGCCAATCGCGGACAACAAATGCAACATGTGTGGGCACTCCATCCTGCATAAACGGAAGCTGTGAGTTATTTCACTCTGAGATTACTGACTAAACGCGATCTTGAAACAGTTCCTGATAACTTTCTGCATTTAGTAAGTATAACAGATAGAACCAACAACTGTTGAAGACGAGATAGAACACCTTAGGACCCCCTGTGTATTTCCAACACATTCACGTTGGTGTCCAATGATGAGAGCTGTGCCTGTTTACAAAGCTACCGATGTGAAACATTGGCTCATCAGGCCACAGAATGTTCCCAAAAAAAATCAGGCCAATCATCGTTCCAGTCAAAGAAAATTTCTGCAAACTCCATATGGCTGTTATAGTCGTCAGGAAACTATTGCTGAGATCTTTGAAACTGCATAAGTTGAAAGACGATTTTCACGTGTCCTTTACAAAGTGATTTTTAGGACTTATAGTGAACATATCACGAACTTTTGTCTACATTCTCTGGTGTTCTAGCTGTTGACGATCTTCTTGATCTCCTACATCGCCGAACTGCCTGGTGTTAGTAGCTTCCTATGACAAGTGTTAATTGTTTTTGCATTCAGTGTGCATAGATTCCACGTTCAGCCCTCCACCACCTTTGTACTCGTACCGCAGATCCCCAGGTCTCATACCGAGCTACTGTGCTATTCGACACTCAAGGCAAGGGGCATTTCAAATTAAGTGAAATAAAAAGACACCCTTAATGAACGGAGAGTAAAATGGCTCCAGTTTTAACAAAATGGAGCATTAAATAAGAAATTATAACAATTTAGAAATAGGGAGTGACATCAGATATCCTATATACATACACATGCTCAATCTTATACGTATAACAACAAATATTTAAGTCTCAACACAAGAACAAATAGAGCAGTACATTGTCATATGCTATACAGTAATGTTTCATATGTTGTTTTATGAAAATTGTACCTGATTTGTGAATATGTCAACTAATTAGCAGATCTTATTGCATAGATATTATGTAAGAGCAGATTTCAAACTTTCCCTATTTTCAGATGATAAAAAACTAAATTGGCAATGCACTTATGCAGATTACTCGTTTGTCAAGTGTTTATGTTATGTATTTGCATGTTTTTATTGAAATTGTTTATATTTTAATGTAAAAGTTCATAAAAGTAAGTCTCGTTTAGATTCACAAGGAAATGTTAAAACATTTTTATTTTTTTGAAATAAATCTATACTTGATTTTCTATTATTCGGACCACATATTGTTAGCATCCCTTTCTTTCGTAATATAAAAACAAGTTTGCTTTCAACTGATATCCGCCACATTTTATAAACGAGGGAAAATATGCATAATAAGCTGTTTTGAAGGTAGATTCAGAACTAATATGGTACAATGAGCAAAGCTTATGGACTGTTGATTGTAGTTTGTAGTTTCAATATGTGAATTCTAATTTAAGTGTTTGTCAACTTGAAGATCTAGAAATTTGGTATCATTGCATTTGTTTAGTACGTGATTATTAACATTTACATATAATGCGAGATCGGTGAGTTGTATGTTATGAATTTTATGGTGCTTATTTTATTTAGATTTAATGGTAATTTGTTAGCTTTGAGTCAGTTACAAATAGCATTAAGCACATATTAATTTTTTCCGCCAGATTATTAAAGTTATTGCTAGAAACTGCTACCCTGATATTACCAATAAGTATAACATAGTACTGATATTGTTAAATTACGATGAAAGAGCATTTATATAAACTAAAAAAAGGGTCAAGAATTGATCACTATGGAACTCCATGAAATATTACACTGATTGTTTTCTGGACATTTTATTTGTCAAGTAAGGAGATGAACCAGTTGACACGCACTTGGTTTTTCTATTAGAAGTTCATGGTTAACAAAGTCAGATGCTTTAATAGGTCACAGAAAAGTTCACCAATATGTATTTTATTATGTATTTAGTCCTGACAATATTGAACTAGAAAGTTTATAAGCTGCGTTTTCTTTCCTGGAAACCAATTGGTCTTTTGCCAGATTATTGTTGCATTAAAATTATTATGTAATATGTTATACATTTCTTTTTCAAATATAAAACCATCGATAATTAATTTTCTTCAGATACGACAAGCGAAGAGGTGTTTATTTATTTATTTAGTTTTAATGGTGTTTAACGCCCGTTTTTACTGCTGAGGCATCAAAGGCGATGGACACTGATGATATATGAGATGAAATGATAAATTGGAGATTTTGTTTTATTTTTTATTTTTTTTAAGGAAGGAAACCTTCCAGTTTAGGGTACCTCCCGGCATTTGCCATTTACGAGGACTGAGAACCCTCAGTCAGGGAATCGAACCCCAGACCTCCCGCTGAGTCCGTGCCTCAACGACCTCGGCCTATATGGCGGTGAAGGGGTGTTTTTGAGAGCAGTTCTATCTTTTGAATTAAGTTCATAAGACTTTTAAAATACAATGAACATATTTAAAAGTTGCAACATTTTTTTTTTCTGTCCACAAAAGTAATGAAATATTGCTTTAATTTTATAAACTTTATTAAGTCGTTTATGGAATACTGTTTTCAAAGGCAAACGTCATTCATACTGTAAGTATCAAGGTTATTTCAATAATATATAGTCTGGAAATGCAGGGCGTCATAAATAAACTCCGTGATTATAAATTAACGACGACCCAACTATTGAATTTCTTGTCTACACGAAACTGGTAACATTAGACAGAACACTTGTTCATACATCACACACTTAATATGAATCCCTCAGAGGTTAAGGCGGTATTTACGCTCTCCTCACACTCGCACGCTGTGGCATATTCACCTTTATGTACATGATTGCAGCAGCATATTTTGCATATCTCCTGGAAGGAGAAAATAATAATAATAATAACAATAATAATAATAATAATAATAATAATAATAATAATAATAATAATAATATTCAGGATTATTTACTTCTAAAAAATTTAGAACATGTAGTGAAATAGTGATATCTTTTTGAGAAAATCTGTTCACAATTAATTTGGATAGTAAAATATCTATATTTAAAGAATCTGGTTTACGATATTGAAAACCTTGGCAAGTTGAGTGAACGATTTGAAAATGCGTGACCAATCATATATGCCGTTGATTAGTGTAAGAGAAATGTTATCAGCTATTGTTCAAAATAGAAGAAGCGCATTTAATCACAGAACGAGTGAAAAAAATTAAAGGCGACGTTATTAATAAATTATTCTGCAACACGTATATACGAATAATTGTAATTCAAATTTCTATGAACGTTCTCTCTCTTTTTGTGAGTATTCACTGACGTCATTTTCCTAGGTTTTAGGTCTATATACGTACATTTTATTTGCAAAGTAATGCAAGTAAGGCGAGCTAAGAGTTACGGAACACAAAGGCCTTCTATGTATAATAAAATTCTTTCAACTTCGCAAGCTTTCAGCTTGAACCTTTCTGGCACATTTTCTATCCTTTTTCTGTTTTTTATTCCAATCAAGTCCTCTTGGTTCTGGTAAATGGCTTTCTAATGGCCTTTCGCGTATTAAAACTGGAGCTGCGAAGGCCACATAATGGATTTTGTATGTTCTGATCAATGTTTAGCGCAGCTTGAACGGCGTTTCTTATTCCTCCACTCGCAAACCGCCATCAACGCAACATTCACCTTCTTTTGTTTCCAAGTGACATGAGCTTTCAGCCGCGATGGTGATGGAAACTGGCTGTACATTGCAGTGATGGTGAAATACAATATAGCGGCTGAATGCCTTTCGTTAATGTATTTTTAAAATGTTTTTGAACATTACATATCAAAAAGAGATGACTTAGAGGGAAAAATTCCTATGTGTTTGGTCGCTGAGGTTGGGGACATTTCAGGCTACTGTGTTATTTTTTTCTGAATACAAAGCTAACAATTATTTAAATATACAAGTAACATACATTTTAAAACACTGTTTCAAGTTAGATTTGTCAAGTTAGAAGATATTAATGAAAATATCAAATCTATAAAATGTTCCAGTTTCGTGATGATAAAATTTTTCAGAGCTGATGGAGAAGGTTAAGTCGCTATTGTAAACCAAACTTGTATACATATTTTAATACATATGAAAGTGCAATAACAAAACATTCATTTCTAAATATGGAGAGGTTCATGATACCATGCTTGTCGGTCCTGGTGGTGTAGTGGTAACCATACTTCCCTCCTAAACCCAAGATCGCAGGTTCAAACCCGGCCAGGATCGATGGATTTTTTCGGGCGTAAAAATCCCAAGTATGGCTTCCTTTGGAAGGGAAGTAAAGCCGTGGATCCCGTGTCGTACATTTACGGCACGAAAAAGAATCTCAAGCCTGAAAGAGAGGCCTCTGAGCGAAATTTATCTGCCGTTTCATGCCCTGAATTGAATAGAACGCTAGTGGCCTGAGATATTAAAGAGTGTCCATAAATAAACCAAATTAACAACAGTTCCATGCTTGAACGAGGACCGGTTGTTCAGTTACTAAAGCGTCAAACCGGAAGGCTGAAGATCTCTGGTTTGAATCCCAAACGTGACCAGAATTTTTCAAGTCATTTTTCATTTCTAATTTTTATGTGATAGTATTTAAACACTTGTCGTTACAGGTAGTACAAATTCTGGAGCTGCAGTCCCGAGCTACAGCGGAGAAAGCCGAGCTCCAGTCCCGAACGGAAGATGAACGGAATGCTTGTAACAGTATAAACGTTGCATGTATAATTATTTTTGTTAAACGTAACGTAATTTATGTGATATCCTCCGTAACTTTCTGGGTACAATATGTTGTTGCTTATTACAAAACTGAGTTATTCACTTTTTACCACGCGTTGTCTAATTGGAATCGAATAAATTCTAGAAACTGATGATCCCAGTAGTTTGCTGCGGCAAGCGTAGGCCCTCAGGCCTACGCTTGTCTTCTTTTCATAAATATAAATTGATAGGGACAGGTAAATCATTGTAATGGTGGAAAATCTCTTTTGATTCCAGCAGGAAAATAGTCTGAAATATGAAATTATAGTGGATGGTGTCGTGGTAAATAGTTGTAATGGTGGAAAATCTCCTTAACTCCCCCCCCCTAAAAAAATTTCAGGCCGTGAGGATTCCAATCCTATCTTATACCTATAGTATGACGCTATAACCATCTGCGCTATCAAGCTTTAAAATGTTGTATTATCTAGGTATATCTGTGAAAGTAGCACTACCCTCGGCTTTCTCCGCTACCGCTCGGGAATGGCTCGGGACTGGAGCTCCAGACTTTGTATTACCTGTAATATTAAGTGTTTTAAGTAGTGAAGCACCACAGGCGATGGACACTGATGATACATGAGATGAAATGATAAATTGGGGAAGGAATTTTTTTTAAGGAGGGAAACGCTCCAGGCCTAAGTTTAGGGTACATGTTGGCATTTGCCATTTATGGGCACTGAGGAAAACCTGGAAAAAAAAACTTAGTCAGGGAGGACGGTCCTGGTGGGATTCGAACACCAGAACTTCCGCTCACGAGTTCGCGCCTTAATGACCTCGTCCACCCATGGCGATATTTCTAACTTATGAATCTTTGTTTATAAATGTAATAATTTTATTATGCTTGCTCAACTTTCATAATCTATGAAAACGTTTATACCAGTTTCTGGGACCCCTAGTTTCAATGCAGTCATGACAACGTGGCAGTAAGTTTAGCAACTGTATACGACATTTCACTCGGGCTGGTTCAATGTCTTCACTCCATTAACACTCAGGACTAATCAAGTCAGATACACGGCACGCAATCTTCATTGCATTAGTGGAGTTTGTTTTCCAACTCCTCGTGATTACGCCTGCAAGTTGACAGGTTAACTGCCCTTGTACTATTGTTGTATATTGAAACGGTTATTGTATTGGCCCCACAGTTGGGTGCCAAATTTGGAACGGTTCTTATTTTGGGGGTTCCACTATAGGGGGGGATTGATGGGTGTGTTCTCAGGGTAAATTTGGACTGTTTTTAACGACTTGAAAGTCGTTAGGGGGGGGAAGGAGATTGTTCGCTGTATTAATAAGTCCGGCACTGTTTGAACATTTAATTTATTTAATAACTTAGCAGGTTACTTCCTGACGGCTCGTAGCTGACCTCACTACTCACTTAGACTGGCTTCCTGAGTGAATATCTGGATGTCTGAATGTCCCTCTGAATCTATGAATGTGTGAGTGTAAATCTGTGAATGTATTTCTACTGAATGTCTAAATGTGAATCTATGAATGTCCGACTTCTACGAGTGTGAAAATGCGCCTCTGAATGCGTCTCTACCGAATGCGTGAATTTCCCCTCTGACTTCTGTACTCTAGTTTTTCTACTACATCGCCACGCCTTTCGCTAAATTAAATTCCCTCGTATTTTATCTATTTCTGTGTTACATGTTCGTCATTGGCTAGAATTATTCTTTCCCCCCTGATCTAAGGTCTTCCCACGAACTTGAATTTTCCCAGAACAAGCTGTCGTAAATTTCGGCACTTTCCTTATATTCTGATTTCTATTGAAAATCTTTTGCCTTCCTTAGTTCGTAGATTCCTAAATGTTCCTAGAGATTAAGCACGTGTTTTCGGCTTTCCTGTAATAAAACATTTTCGTCTCCGTTCTGACATTTTCATTTTCTCTTAAATTATTGCTACCTCTGACTTTGTTAAACACTGTCCCGTTATGGCCACATGTTTCTCTTATTGTCAACTCCTAAGTATTTCCTGGGTAGAATGTTCGTGACCTAACAAAAGATAGTTTACCCTTTCTTCAGCCTTGTCTAAGGAGCGGTCAGTCAGTGGAGAGTCGTCAGGTATACATTCGTCTTTCTCACATATTTTACACAAAATGTATACAAAACTCTTTTGTATGTTACAAATTATTTCTATTTCTATTATACCTATCTCTAAATGATTTTCTTATACCTATACATAGCAATTATCCTTATAAAATATAATGCCTTTATAAATATAACTCTGTAGCCTCAGGTTATAAAATTAATATAGGCAGCATTATTTCCTGCTTCAATATGAAAAACTACCATGGTTTATAACTTGCAACTGAGGCATTCCTTATTTCGGATTTATGCATCTGCCCTACACCATCATCCTTCAAATTTGGTACTAGGCGTGTACAGGAAGTAAAGATAGAAAAATACATGCATTCCACATAACGTTTATTTGACAAAAAGTCCGATATAAATAATTGACTGCTTCATACTTAGGTACTTCATTGTCAAGATCTCAATACTAATTTCTATATTCCAGTGTCAGAGAAGCGTGCCCTTGCCTCTTTAACTACCTCTTTACTTCTTCTATCTCACCATCATCAAATCATTGACCATCAAAATGCTGCTTCAAGTAGCGAAAAGTGAAAATCGCTTGGCGCAAGGTCCGCGGCTGAGCGCGAAAACCCCCGACTGGAATCGTTCCAGAAGCATTGTATGCGGTATCGCGTTGCCATGAAGCAGACGTACACCACGTGTCAACAATTCCCCTGCTTTTGTTTTGAATGGCACATGGAAGTCTTTCGAAGGTCTGACTATATGCGGTAGTATTAATTATTGTGCCAGCAAACGTGAATTCAACTAGAAGAATATCGCGTCCGTCCTAGATAACGGTGCTGCCATGGTTTTCTTGTTGAAATGAAGGTTTTCATTGTTTATTCCTTAAGGGAATGAATATAGCGCCACTGAAGTAACTTTCTTAGATTCAGGTATGTGGTAAAAAACCCAGATTTATCCCAAAGGAGTTCAGAAATTCATCTTCTTTTGCACAGCGTTTAAGGAAGTCGACTGTATAATCTATCTAGACTTTTGGACATCCAGCGAGCACATAATTTTCTGTAGCCAAATGTTTGAGTCACTGCTTCATGAACCGTGGCTTTAAGTACTTCAGAAATGATGTTCTGCAATTCTCTTGTTGTTACGCACCGACTTGCAAGAATTTATTTCCCAGTTATACTAGGTCATCTGAGAGCACAGAGGGCTTGCCGTTCGTCATGAACATCAATCCTGCCTTTAGAGAATTTGCAGCACCACTTCATTATATTTTGTCAATTCATAATCTCTCCGTAAACACAAACAATTTTGTCGGAATGTACCTTATGCATTTAGAAACCGTATGATAGAGCGCATTTCACATTTGGCGAGATTCTGAATCGGCACAGCCATTGCCAGTAAGGTGTAGCACTGCGAAACAAACGTTGAGGACAAATCGAAAGGATCAAGGTCACACAGCTAAAACCATCATAGAACCAGAACATCTTAAACATGAACTAAACTATCTCCACTTTTTTAAGACCAATGGATATAGCAAAAAAGATATGACAGAGCCATCCGTTCTAAGCACTACACAAGTCTACAACCCAAGGTTTTTCTAATATACGAGAGTAGGTCCATAAGTTTCTGGCCTAACATTTTCTAGGTATGATAAACACAAAAAATATATTTCACTTTTCATTATAGTTACCCTTTATTGCAATACACTTCTCACATCTTTGAATTAACATTTCAACCCCCCCTCCCAAATAGTCAGAAGTCTTGTCTGCAAAATGGGCATAAACAGCATTCATCGCTTCTTCATCACACATCAGTTTCCTTCCTCGAAGGCCCATCTTGAGTTTTGAAAAGAGGAAATGGTTATTGGGAGCTAGATCTGGGCTGTAGGGGGTATGGTCAACGTCCTTGAAGCCATATTTCTTCACAGCTTCCTTTGCAACAAGAACTGTGTGAACAGGCACGCTGTCGTGAAGAAGGCGCACAGCACCACTCAACTTTCCTTGCCTTTTCTCTTTGATGGAAGCACGTAGTCTGTGCAGTAGGCCATCATAGTACTCCCCATTTACTGTGGTATTCTGCTCCTTGAAGTCAATGAAGAGTATTCCTTCACAGTCCCAAAGATTGTGGCCCTGATCTTCTTGGTTGACTGAGTGGCCTTGAACTTTAGAGGCGGTGCTTCACCAGGTTTACGCCACTTCATTGATTCTCTTTTGGACAAGGGATCATAGTAGAGGACCATAGCTTTATCTGTTATAACAATGGTTTGCAGAACTTCTCTCTCGTAGCCACGGCAGAGCTCCAAAAATGTCTGACAAGAAATGACTCGTTGCTGCTTTTGGACTGAGGAAAATGTCTAGGCACCCATCTTGCACTTACCTTAGTCAAGTTTAAAAGTTCATGAATAATTCGAAGGATTGTTGTTTTAGAAAGACCCAACGTTGCTGCTATTTCGGTAACTTTGAGCTGACGATCTACCATAATTTTTTCTTCCTCAGGAGCGATGTTTTCAAGAGTGAGCACCTCCAAGGGCCGGCCTAAATGCTCTTCGTCTTCAATGCTTTCTCGACTCATTCGAAAAAGTTTCGTCCATTATTTTACGGTAGAATATGAGTGGGAGGGTATTTTTCCATATACACTGTCCAACCGCTGTTTACTTTCATTTGGAGTAAGTCCTTCTTTTGTGAAGAACTTAATAACAGCTCGAAACTCTGTTTTGAACATGCCACAATCTTCTACACATAGTCTTGTTTATGCAACCATATCTGAACATGAACACATCGGAGCGGAAGTTACAGCTGCAATTATTTACTTAACAGATAATGTATGACACTAGATAAGGGTTTCGTGAAGGCGATAATCATTATCGACGAGGCCGGAAACTTATGAACTTACCCTCGTACACAGGCATGACTGGAAGATAGATTAAAAACGATTGTAGGAATATCAGCGTTACTTTTATCCCTAATTAGCCTGAACGATCTGCGGTAGCAGAGTATGCCCTAAATGAATGCCATGGCATACACTTTAGCAAAACAGAAGTAGTTGCAAAAACACAAGGCTTTTTCAGCTAGTCAGAAGGAAGGCATTGGAAATACAACATTCAAACAATTTTAACACAGGCGGCGGATATCACCTAAGTAGCACATAGGATACCAATTATTACAAACAAACAACTGTCAGCTCCCTCCCCTCTCCTTCCGATACACACGCAATATTGATCGGTCTTCTAAAACCAGAAAGAGACGGATCAATACTTTCATCTTTGAGCAGTTAGGTATGGCTATAGTCCACTGATGATGCCAACCGCAGTATTTGGTGAAAGCTATGTCGGCATGGACCACAGCAAAATAGCCCGAAAGATTTTAACTGTTTTAATTTTAACGCCCACCCGTGAAAGCCTAAGAAGTATTATTATCTATCTTAATACATGTCACATGAAATATATTTGTGAGCCATCAAATGTTATAATGATATTCAAATTCCCGCTGAGTCCTCAAGTTTTTTTGACTTTACCATTGTAATAGTAAGAGAAAGGTAAAGTTTGGGTTTTTAGGAGGTCGATAGATAGGCCTTTCTCTACCATGCCAACAGTTTACTTTTCTTTTTCACGAAATTGGTTAATACATAAAAAAGTATATTGTGTGCCCTGTTCAGGATATATCTCTCAAAAGTAACGTTGAACAAAAATATTTGATTTCAATGCAGGATGACACAGACTACTTTGTACTTCTGTTTCACGGTTCTTATTGACCAGCGAGCAAGATGGCATTCAGCTATCATACAGCTATAAAGTTACACACCTCCAAATTCATTTATAGAGAAAGTAACAAGTATTTCTTCCTTTCCCACAATAACCTATCAATTTATTGAATAATACGTTTATAAAATAATGTTTCTAAATTATAGCTACAGTTAGAATTGTTAGATATCTTTGCTTATGATTAGATTATATTTAGGTGCATGTTTATTGTTTATAAGCTCTTTTGTTCATTTATATTTATTTAGCATTTATATTATTAATATGTATTTAACACGTGACTCAACTTGGCACCTGTCGTTCCATTCTGAAACATTGGCGCCTATATGGGAGATTTACATTGCTAGATAGTAGAATGACAGCGTAGTAAGGCTAACACCATCTGACTGGAAATTAAGGTATTACTTGGACGTTTAATTTTATCCAGGGAATGTTTTTTCTGGTATGTAGTTCTTTAACGTGCCACAAATCTACGACATAGGGCCTACGACTTAAAGCCCCCCTCCCGAAGGTCTCACAGTTTGGATTTCACATCCTCATAAATACATGGAGATCGACCGCATCTGAACCTACGAACCTTGGGGTTCAGAGAAGAGCACTACTCCTCTATTACCGAGGCCGACATTTGTTTGAAACAGATGTAATCATTTTAGCATGTTATAATTTCCACAATATAAACATACAAGCAAAGCATAACACAATAACATTATTTACTTGAAACGGGCATGCTACATAAAATAAGTAAAAAGAAGGTACATTCTCGGTTTTTAGTTTCGTTTGTTTACCGTTGTGTTAGGTCGCTAACAATATATTGAAGGTGCACGCTGCAATAAATTTCTGCCAGATTGACCCCTTCCGACCACAAAACACATCTATTTGTTCTTCTTTGGTCCATTGCGTTAATGGAACCGCCATTATTGACACAATTCCTCCCATTCAGTGCCGATAGTACACTGGGAACGAATGTATCAACAAGTGTACAGAAGTGAAGCTAACAATGCTGCCAACCATACCGGTCAAAATAACCAATGCAAAAATAACACGCACTTTCCCATTAATTACTTACAGCATCCTGGAAATGATACAAAACTGAATGCAGGTAAATCCGAGTTTGCGAGCACTTGTGTCATAAAAATTCCGTAACGGTGGTTTGAAAACCGGAGGCCTCAAAGGCATTAACAAATTAAGTATTTAAACCGTGACTAAACACTAACAAGCATCCATTTAATTATACGTGTTGCCGAGCTTGTTAAAGCATGAATTCGTGATTCGATACCGCCAAAACCTTCCCTGACAGAGGGTATTTTCCCAGATTTTCCTAGTCATCAACGGCAGATACCGAGCAAATACCCTATGCTTATGCCTGGAATCCTTCCTGCCCATATAAATTCATTTTTCAATGTATAGTTTCCTCTCATATTTCATCAACCGCCTTTGATGCCTCAGTTGTGAAAACACTGCAAAAAATCCACGTAGAAAATTATTTTTTTGTTTCACAAATTACCAAGAAAGACATATTACTTTCAATATGATCACAATTATGACATATCCTCCTCCTCTTAGCGTGTCAGCTCAATGCGAACTTAGGCTTGCTGCAGCGACCACTGCGTCCTCTACCTCCGTCTTGCAAAATTATGGATGAAGGGAATAATGCAAAGGAACTTATGATCAGCATACCTACTCCCACAAAATATTAACACTTGTTATACTTATGAAACCGTGAGACTGCATTGGACAAAAGTCGACTATTGCAATCACTACCGTTCCATTTTCTACTAAGATGAGAGAGAGAGAGAGAGAGAGAGGGAGAGAGAGGGAGAGAGAGAGAGACGCAGTGTCTCCATTTTTTGTTGTGTTCTGTGGTTTGGAATTTACAATGATAAAATCAATTTGCACATTTGACGATCACCAAAACGCTTTGAAGAACACTCCATTTTGCGTTATGATTGTATTACTTTGTTGCTATCAATAGCTACCCCCTTCTCTAGCAAAAGCGGTCACTGATGCTTATTCAGGAATTATATAGTGGAGGTATAAAGTTGGCTATACTGCTACAAGACAAATGCATGTCACGTGATAAAAGGAATTTGATATTTTTTTTCGATAATTGTACTCCGTAATCCGGCTGTGTGATTGGTGAAAATTCAAAAGTTTGTTTCGTTTCATTAATCGATTTAAAGATATCACATGAATGAAATGGTACCTTTAAAGTAACATTTTGTTTTTATCCATTGAAATTATGTACGTATATAAAGCTGCTTGTATGGTCATAAAATATACGTATCTTAGAACCAATATTTCTGCAAATTCAACATCTGGTGGTGATTTTACTGCAAATGGGTTACGGCGCTCTGATCAAATTTACGAGGAAATTTGAGGGGAGGGGGGCAAATGGAGAATCTAGATCAGTTGAAAACGCATTTTAAACGAATTTTTACAGTAGGTAGATAATTAAAAGAAAATTACGGTCCATAAGTCAGAGAGCGGAATATAGAATTAAAGCGGTGAAATATTGGGTGCCAATTGTTCTGAGAGATCAATTTTTAATTAGAGCAATCTGATTCCTAGAACAACCTAGATTGATAGGGAATAAGGCGTGGGCCTTCAAAGTGAGAAAGGAGCTTGAAACTATGGAGATAGACAATATTTGGACAACGGGTCAAGGAACAGGAAAATTCTATGGCAGGAACCACCTGGACTTGGGGAAGGTCAGGATCTCTGATGAAAGTGAAATGAGAATCAGCCCTTTATGAGGAGAGGAGCTCTCGTGGTCACACTTCCTGATTAAATTTAGCAAGGCGGAGGCCGCTGTGCCCTGCTGGCAGACAAGGCGGTGGAGCAGGTATTCCTCTCTAAGGTGAGATAGCCTAGATCTGGAGTGGCAGAATGTTTTTTTTTTATTAGGTTTATTTACGGACGCTTTTTAACATCTCAGGCCATCAGCGTCCTATTAAAACGGCCGATAAATTTTGCTCAGAAGCCTCTTCTTTCAGGCTTGAGGTTGTTTTACATGTCGTAAATCTACGACACAGGACCCACGGCTTTACTTTTCTTCCGAAGGAAGACATATTTAGGATTTTTACCCCAGAAAAAAGCCGGCGA